>CAUYRT010019976.1:0-46294 GCA_963574885.1 Lepilemur ruficaudatus
AACGACCATAGGAAATCAGGGTAGATTCAAAGAGGAAAAACATGTAAAAGGCAGTATGTGGGATCAGGGGAAATGCAATGGGTAAGTGCTGATTGGAAAGAGAGTAGGGTAATTCCATCTGACCTCTGCAGCCTGTGCACACGCTCTGGTCCTGTATAGCTCTCTGCGCGAGCATTAGATAACGTCTATGACTAGGGGCTCGAGCATCTCATTCGCCCCACAGACTGCCCTGCTAGTCTTAATAGTCAGGGGTGGCAGTGGAGAGTTAGCCTGAAATTCTCCGTGCCCTAGCGCCATAGTTGTAGGGCTCTGCCTAAAATGATTCAAGAAAATGCCCTCTCACATTGGGAGAGAGTGCATTCCTTTCTCCACTCCTCAAACATATTTTCAACAGCCACCACAGACATCAGAAAAATCTGACTCTATCACTTTCAGAATACTTTCTCAAAGCCCTTCTCTGAATTCTGCATGAAGCAATCGACCCCAATTCTATTGGCTTTGACTTTATTCCCCTTTGTGGTAAATGAATGGCCTTATTGAGTGTTGAGCGGTTTAATCTGTCGATACAGGGAGATAGTTCTTTTGGTAATCCCACTTGATGCCTTGAAATGTCAAGAGACACTCCGCTTTGTACTGACAAAACTCTAGTTGAGAGACAGGCTTTTATCTGTTAAAATTATTCTACTGCAAGTCACAAAAATAATTAAGTACCATTATGTGAAACAAGATAGAAACGGATTTCTCAAGTGCCCTCCATGATGTTAGAAATGGGGCCTCTTTTGTCTTCTAGCTTTATCATACATATGACCTACCTGTCCAAGTGTTTCTTTAATCTGTGATGGCTTCTCCAGGACCAGCTATCACACTCCAATCAGCAACAATGAGAAAAAATTGAGAAATAGAAGATACTTTCTCATTTAAGGCCACTCTTTGAAATTTGCACTTTAGATTCTCTTTCCTTCCCATGGGTCAGAACTCAGGCAATATGCAAAAAGTAGCTGTACAGGGATCAGGGAAATACCGTTTGTTTGAGCAACAATGTATTTTGCTAACATTCAGGGATCCCATTGCTAAGGAATAAAGGGAAAATGAGTCTAAAGTACAACTAGAAGTCTCTGCTGCAGGGGAAAATCCCACTAACTAAATATGGGTAGTCATAGAGATGATTTGCTTTTGTGCAACGGTTTCAATTTCAATCCTGAAATACATTTTGGATTTTCCTCAGCGATTCTATGTGTGGGAAGTTGTTCTGCCAAGGTGGGACGAATTTTCCACTCTGGACAGGACATATAATAACTTTCCTGACATGTAAAGTGTTTGATCCTGAAGACGCAAGACCAGAGATAGGCATGGTGGCCAACGGAACCAAGTGCGGTGAAGACAAGGTATGTTTTGTTGTTTAGCTTCTAAGCTACTCCCTACTTTCCTTATTTCTTGCTTTTGGGGTTCTCCATGCCTTAAGAGAACAGAGAGCTGAATTTGGAGCACAAGAAGCAACTGAAGAAATGATGGCGGTGGAGAACGTCGTATGTAGCAGGGATAAGCATTGCTATAGATATTCTCAAACATTACGGTGAAATTTGGAAGTAACTGTCATAGATATAATTTCAAGAAGAGCATGTTATTGTCATGTGATAACACGTAACAACACATGTTTTGCTTTCATAGACTAGGTCTAGAATCCCACTGAAAGTGCCAGTGTATGTAATACGGGGCTTCAATTAACAGATTCGTACAATCATTAGGAATATAATGAATTCACAATCTCAGGCACAAGTACTACCTGTGGTTCGGTATAGATATTGTGCATACAAAGTTTTGGCAAGGAAATATTAAAAAGCGAATAGGATTGACATGACCTCTCAGCCCATAGAGCCGAAAATGTAAATGTAGAAATGTTTATAACATTTACGCTGCTGATTTGAAATTGGAATGTTAGTTCTTGCCTCCAAGAGGTACTCACAGGATTTACCTGCTTCTTTCCCCCCAGTGTTTCCTGAAACACATGCCAGCATCAAAGGCAAGAAATTTCACATACAGTAGAATTCCTTAATTGGAGTTTCCAGGTTTCAAATACTAATTCCTTTACGTTGTCTAGTGGTGAAACTTTTAAGGACGTTAAGACATCCTCACATGACCAGTCATGAGTGTTGCAGTGCTTGGGCCTTAAGGAGTAGGGATACTTGGACCAAGGCAGAATTTGGGTGTTCCTGGGTGCCCTGGCATTAAGATCATCTTATTATCATTACTCATCTCTTAACTTCTTATATAGACATTCCTTATGAGATACAGAGTGGTTTGGATTTTTTTTCAGACGTAAATGCTTAAATAGACTTAACCAACCTTTTTGGGTTGATTTAAGAAAGAGAATACCATGAGCAACAGAGTCCCTCTCCCTCGCCCTTCCCCTGCACCTGCTCCCCACCCACACTGACACGATGATGAGGTTGATGCCTCTTTACCTCCTCCCGGACAGTCACATGCCGGAGCCGCTTTAAACAGTATCTTTTAGCCTCTTGACATATATCTCGCCTTTCTCATCTATACCCAGAGAGATGCAATTTCAAGGCCTGTATTTCTTTATTCAGTGCTTGTTTGCATGAACATGATTTCTGCTAGTCACTTTTTTTCTTAATTACAAGCTCTCTTCCCTCCCTTAATTAGATATATAATTTGTTGTTGATTTTATAATATTTCTTTTCTTACAAATCCTGCCACACTCTAATACCACTTCATACGCTGTTATCACTTAGGATGCTTTAGGCTGCAGAAGAACAGGAAACCGACTCAAACGGACTTAAACACTTAGGACATTCATTAATTCACACAACCGCAAGTGCAGAGATAGAGGAAGACCACATGGTTAATTCAGTGGTACAGTGTCATCGTCAATTACCCAGGCTCCTTCTGTCTTAGCCTCGGGCCATCCCCAGCACATGCCCCTCAGGCTGTCACACCCACAGGCCAGGATTGCTGCCCACTCTCCAGGTAGTAATGTCAGAGGCAGAAAGTAAAAGACAAGTGCACCTTTTCTTACCAGAGAAGAAATTTTCCTTGGAAACACTTTCCACCAGATTTGATACCACTTTTTATTGCCCAGAATTTTATCATCCACCCATTCTTAAACCAAGACCTGACAAGGGAAAAGGCATTACCACAGTTGGCTTATGTTCATGAAAATTCACCCTTGAAACTAAAGAAGGCCCCAGTTAGCCCTGAAGCACATGAATGTCCAATTTATTAATAAGGTCAGACATCTTTTGGCAAACAATACCATCTTCCATGCATATGAAACAATTTGAATGAGGAACAGAAGCTTCAATAAATTTGGATGTTTAATGCTGAAATTTTCACACTTAACTTTTAGCAGTAGAACCTTTCATTTAGATGAAATCCTATGAGGAAGCCCAAATGCACAAAATAAATAAAAGCAGAGCTGCTCTAGGAAAAGTGGGGTGTGGGAAGGGCACTAAATTCCAAATCTGTGGATGCCTCCTTGTGTTCCATGGAGGACAGTTTTCAAAATAATTCTTTTGACATTTATTTAGGCATGCCTGAAATCATTCCTTCAATAATATTTTAATCCATGCCTATGATGTGCTCAGCACTAGGTTGTTAAACTTTGCCAATTTTAGTGTTCCAAAATGGGTAGGTACTCAATATCTGATAGATACTTTGATGATAATAAAAGAAAAATAGCAATGCTGTTTATTTTTACATAAATTATAATCATTTTAATATTGCATATGATGTGTTGGCATATATTTTCCATAATATTTTTATTTGGGATGGCCATCTGATATTATGTGCAATGCTTAATTCAGTGCTAAATATTAATCGTAAGTGTTAGGCTGAAGCTGTGGATTCAGTGTGTGATCCATGAGAAATGAAATAAATCTTTAAAGAGGGCTTTCTAAGTATTTTATTATAAGATTTATCAGATTCTATCTTCCATTTTCAAAAAAAAAAAATACTGTGATTTCCCCCAAAAAAAGGTGAGTTTGATAACAATCACAGTGACTAATAGTATGAGATTAAATTCCAAAGAGTCAACCATTCGCAGAGCTGAAGCCATTGGACATTAATGTCAACTATGTGTTTTCCAACCACTTTCAGGTTTGCATTAATGCAGAATGTGTGGATGTCGAGACAGCCTACAAATCAACCAATTGCTCATCTAAGTGCAAAGGGCATGCTGTAAGTTTTGAAGATATGTTTCCCCACACTTGCGAAACGTTATGTAGTTTTAGATCAGTCGTGATGAAGCTAAAGTAATGTTTTCAGCATTAAATGATTAGAATTATTAAATTTGTCCAATGCCCCTCTGGTAGCATGGTCCGATGAGAAATTTCTTCTGAGATCCTGTTGATGAAATTGCTGTGATTGATTCATATATCATGTAGATAGATGACAGCCTGGAGATCAGGAGTTATTTATGTTTCAGAATGGATTCTGTTATGGAAGAACAGGGCCTTGGAGTTTGTGATCAGTCTAGGGAGAAAACTAACAGGATCATTGCTCCTGCAGGTGTGTGACCACGAGCTCCAGTGTCAGTGCAAAGAAGGATGGGCCCCTCCCGACTGCGGTGACTCCTCAGTGGCCTTCCGTAGGTCATGTTTTACAAACTTCTCCGCCCCTCCCTTGCTTTTAAGAGAGATTCTTAGAGATACGTCCTAGGGCCGTGAGTCAATCTTGCTCTGTACACACGGGATGAGATGGACCTGAATGAACTACATGCCCCCAATTCCGATTCTTTGGCTTTCCAAAAAAAGAATAACATTTAATTCTGATGTTTAGGCTACAATTTACTCTGTTTCTGTCTATATAAATCCCTTAACTTCCTATCTATGTGGAGTTTTAAAAAATTCTTTATTAATTTTCCTAGTGCTCTATGATTTTATTATATACACACATGCATATTTGTCATGTATTTGGGTAGGGGAGGGGGATAGATGCATGAACATAATCAACTACTTTAGTTAGAAAACTCTTTAATGGTTTCAGTGCTCACTAAAAATCCTTTTAAACTATGACAACTTTCTTCCTGAACTCTTTATTTTGGTTTGCCCATTGATTTGCTCAATCACTTCCATGAGTAATTTCTTCTTTATGGGAGGATGTGTATACATTAAACTTTCTTTGCATTTATGAGAATTTATTTCTGCTGCTGAATATTTCTGTTAATATTATATATCATAGAATATATAGCAGATTGAATTGCATTTTTTTTAAATCACAATTTTACTTTCATAATTCTATTGAAGGGAAGGCTGATATTTAATGTTAAAAAACCAAGGCCAATTGTTGATGTTAAATAAAACCCTTTAAAAATCATTATGTTTTGAGTGCGATGCGCACCGTCTGGGGGATGGACATGCTGGAAGCTCTGACTCATGGGGGGAGGCGGGGACAAGGGCAATATATGTAATCTAAACATTTGTACCTCCATAACATGCTGAAATAAAAAAATAAATAAATAAAAATAAATACACCTTGAAAAACACTAAAAAAATCATTATGTTTGTTTTTGCTTAGATGCTTTTAGAATTACTACTTAATGAAAACTAATCATATAGTCTATTCCCGAGTACCGTTGTCTTTCTATTACGTTAACTTCTGCGTCCTTTCAAATTGAGGATTTGGTTCTGTCTCCATTTCAAAGAGTGTTTCTATTATTATAGGTTTTGAAATTGATTCCGTTCTACTTTTCTGATTTCTCATTCCAAAATATAACTTATTCATACAAAATATCTCTACTGCATGGCCTCCATATTATCTTCGTTTCTTAACTTTTCTTGTGAATTCTGGGAAAGTCTTTCAAAGTCATTCTCTATATCATAAAATAAGTTTTTTGGCAATGCTGATTCTCTTATTACTTAAAATGATATTTAAAAATATTTGGTAGCATTTTTGTGTTTCTTTGAACAACTTTCATACCAGTCTATTATTTTCTCATTTCATAATGTTTTTTTTAATAATCTATGTTTTAATTTTATTGAGTATCCTAAATTTTCTTTGATTTTGTTGCAATTTTTATCCCAAAAGCATATATATATATTTTTTTATTTCAGCATATTATGGGGGTACAAATATTTAGGTTATGTATATTGCCTTTGCAATATATTTTGTTTGTTTATTCTACCAATTATTTGCCAGGAGTGTTAAAATCTCCCAATATAATTGTGAATTTGGTTATTACTTCTGGTTCTATCAGTTCTTACATATTTTGCAAACATATTATCATATACCTACATGTTTAGAATTGTTACAGCTTCCCAGTGAGTTAACACTTTATCATTATGAAATGATCTTGTGTATCTCTAGTACTGCTTCTTGCCTTTTAAAATCTACAATCCCTGGAGATGAGTGTAGCTATAATATATTTCTTTTGGTCTGTGTTTGCACTGGTATAATATTATTTCATAATTTTACTTTTATTCTTTCTGAAGTATAGTTTTATTCTCATATCTTTGGTTTTGTTTTGTTTTTTGCTTGCTTGTTTAACTGAATGAAATTACTGATACTTGGGTATAAATCTATAGTTATATAGTTTCTTTTTGTCTTGCCTGTTCCTGTTTCTTTTCTCTCCTTTTTTGCTTTCTTATGAACTTACAGAGTATTTTAATTATTGTATTTTTTAATTAACTTAGAGGTTATGCATTTCTTTTATATTCTTTTAGTGGTTATCTTAAAACTTCCCATTTCATTTGCTGTTTTAGAAAATAGACTTTATTTTGTAGAACAGTGTTAGGTTCACTGCAAAACTGAACAGAAAGTAGAGTCCACATAAACCCCCTTCCACAGCCTCCCGACTATCAACATCCCCCACCAGTGTGGTACATTTGCTACAATCCGTGAACCTACCAGGACGCATCGTTATCACCCGAAGCATGTAGCGTATACAGGCTCATTCTTGGTTCATTTGCCTTTCTTTTCTTTGTGAGTTTCTTTGAACTTCTGTCTAGGATCATTTTCCTTTCTGGGTTCCTGCCCTCTCACTAATCTGTACAAAGTAATTTCCCCTATTTTTTTTAAGTATTTATATGTTATTAGGTGACCACCATTACCAGAAAAAGAAGAGGCTGTACTTACTCTTCAGTTATTTCCGTCTCCAACTGCAAACCTGCTTCCTGTTATTAAACTCCCATCTCTCCTGTGCCCTAACTTTACCTCTAAACCATAACCTTTCAAATTAAGGGTACTTATGAAATGCTGCCAAGTCCCCCTTTATTTCTTCTGCTATCCTATCATTCTTCTAAAAATATCTACAATTCTGACATTAGTACAAGTACATAAACTGTTTCATTCTGAAGATATCTACACTGTATCTAACAGCAATGCCTCACAGTTTTATTTTCCTTTGACTTTTTGGGAGTAGGAATTTTTCTGGGGGTAGAAAGTGTTAAATATTTGAACTAAAGTCATTGTCTTACCTAAAATTCTACTTCTGAAGTGTCAAACTGTATCTGTGCATAGTTGCTCAAACTTGTGAACTTTTCTTGCACTTATACAAAAATTAATCTTGTTGGTTTGCTGAACTCTGTAATAAGAAAGTGGTGACTGTTTACATTGATCTCCAAACTTGTACTTCCTGGTCTCTTGTGGTTTCAAATTATTGTAAGAAAAATGAGCACTTGAGAGAGCAAAAGATTGAAGTTGCATTCCGTACTTAGATTAAAAGAGAAAACACCATATAGACTCAGGAATATTTGTTCAAACCATTCCCCAATCGACAGGGTAACATAACCTCCTTCCTGTCCATAATAATTCCAACATAAAACAGTCACAATAGCAACAAAAATAAACAAATGGGCCCTAATCAAATTAAAAAGCTTCTACACAGCCAAGGAGACTGTCCTTAGAGCAAATAGACAACCTACAAAATGGGAGAAAATATTTTCTTTCTATATATCTGATATAGTGCTGATAACAAGAATCTATATAGAACTTAAAAAAATCAAAAAGAAAAAAATCAAACAACCCCATCAATAAATGGGCGAAGGACATGAACAGAAACTTTTCAAAAGAAGAAAGAATAATGGCCAGCAAACATATAAAAAAAAGTGCTCAACATCTCTAATCATTAGGGAAATGCGAATCAAAACTACAATCAGATATCACCTAACTCCAATGAGAATGGCCTCTATCAAAAAGTCCCAAACAACAAATGCTAGTGTGGATGTGGGGAGATTGGAACACTCTTACACTGCTAGTGGGACTGCAAATTATTACAACCTCTGTGGACAGTAATTTGGAGATATCTCAAAGAGCTAAAAATAGAATACCATTTGATCCAGCAATCCCACTACTAGGCATCTATCCAAAGGAAAAAAGACATTCTATAATAAAGACATTTGCACTCAAATGTTTATAGCAGCACAATTTACAATTGCAAAGATGTGGAAACAACCCAATGCCCATCAATATATGAGTAGATTAATAAAATGTGGTATATGTATACCATGGAATACTACCCAACTACAAAAAACAACAGTGATCTAGCACCTCTTATTATATCCTGATAGAGATTGAGCCCATCCTTCAAAGTGAGGTATCACAAGGATGGAAAAACATGAACCACATGTACTCGCCATCAAACTGGTACTAATTGATGAACACTAAGGTGCTCACATGGTAGCAATACTGATTGGGTGCTGGTCAGGTCGGGGAGTGGAGCCGGTGGGGTGGGTAAACCCACAGCTAATGGAGACGGGGCGTACTGTCAGGAGGAAGGACATGCTTGTGGCCCAGGCTTGAGTGAGGCAAATGCATTTCATGTAACCAAAATGTTTATACCACCATAATAATATCCAGAATTAGAAAAAAAAATTCCAACATAGAACAAATATCAGTGGAATACTCGGTTGTGTCTCCCTCAATTACATTACTAATGTCTCAGTTCCTTATTTACTGCTAACCAGAGTATATTTTGAAGACTTCAGTTTCCTTTTCCCTGTCTTATTCCAAGACTGCTTTTCAAATATGTTTCCCTTCTTCTCTCTGCCTTCCTCCTTACTATTTATTCCCTTCTAACCTCCTGGCCTTTCATTTTTCAATTATTACAAATATCATACCTTCTAAGAATTCTCAGTATTATTATTATTTACTTATCTCATATCAAATACTTTCTATAGATTCCCCTTTATTTTCTCTAACTAAATATTAATATAATAATGGTGATCAAAATGCACTTTCATTTTACCAGCTATCAGAGATTTTCCTGGGAATGCATGTTCATCAGAGAAAGGGTTAATGGAATTTGCCCTAGATAAAGAAATAAGGACTAGTGTGATGGGTGGATGTGAAATTCTCACGTCCTCTGTAGGCCCCTGTTCTCTTTGTTGCAGACTTCTCCATTGTGGTTGGGGTGCTGTTCCCAGCGGCGGTCATCTTTGTGGTGGTTGCCATAGTAATCCGGCACCAGAGCTCCAGAGGAAAGCAGAAGAAAGTTCAGAAGTAAGCCTTGATCTTCCTTTGGGGACTGTTTGGCCCTTGTTTTACTTTAAATTCAAGGGTATGACCTAACCTTTCAAATTTAATTTTTGTTTACTTCAAATATTCAGAAATATATACAGATCTGGCCTTCTTGGACCAAAGGCTGGATATTCCTTATGCTGTAAAATCTTTCGCAGCAAGAAATGTATCTTTTTCTACTGTTAGTCACCGTATTTATAATCAAGAATAACAGTGATATTAAATCTCATTATGAAAGATTTTTACATGTACTATAAGAATGTATAACATTTATGGATCCCTAACTATATGGCGAACACTGTGCTAAGCCCTTTAAAATCTGTCATCTCTTTTCATCTTCAAAAGAACTTTATGAGGTAGTTACTGTTATTTCCATTTTATAGATGCGAAAGTTCTAGAGTAATCCTTACACAGTCCTACAAGGTTAAGGACTTCGCATTCTGACTGATGTGGAAATTAGCTCAGAGGTTAACAGACATTTTTTTCAGTCTTGCAAAGTAAATGATGGGGCCTTGATTTTCACCTTCATCTGTTTGTCTTACAAACATGATCTTGACCCAACAGTATCAGTATAGCATTTTTAAAGACCAACTTACTCACCTATAATGAGTTTTTAAGAAATATTGAATAAATAGTGGAAACCATTAGTGAAATGACATAATTTAGATAAAGATTGGATTCAACACCACTATTATTAGGAATCAGGGCTCTGCAGAAAATGAGAAAAAGAAAATTCCTGGTGGTGATTTTGAGTTGCAGGACAATGAAGGTGACTAACAGGAACATGAGAGCTGAACAATGTCTCATGGAGCAGATTAAAACTCAGTCAGTAGCCAAGGATGGCAAAATGGGCAAAGGAAGCTGTAGTCTTCTACTTAGTTTCCCCACCTTGCTGAAGGATCTGCTAAGTCAATTTATATGACACATTTTCAATTACAGGGCACTGCCTACCGCTGGCACCAGGCCACACAAACAGAAGAGGAGACTTCAGGCGGTGAAGGCTGTTCAACCCCAAGAGGTGATGATAGTTTGGACTAGTGTTTGCCATGGCCCTGCTGTATGATTTGCTAACTCTCACATCCTAACCATCTCTCTGTCATTTCTACCCAGCAGTGTTATAAATCCACTCCATCGGTTAGTGTATAGCAAGGATCGTGGGCTCTGCAACTACGTTCAGAAAATTCTCCTTTGCCTGTTTTTAGATGCGAAAGAGAATCCCTAAAATGCAAGGCTACTTTGCAGGAATTCATGAAATACAAAGAGAATAAGAGAACAAAGAGGGCAGACACCAGATGTCTGTCTGTCTGTCTGTCTTTCTCTTTCTTTTTCTGACTCTAGGTTGATTCCTTATTTCTTTGGCAAATTTCCCAATGTATACAATAATATGTATATTTATATTTATATGATAATATATGTAATATGTACAACTGTTAATATCCTTGTACCCTGTAAGTTTAGAGATTTTTGCTGAAGCTGGTTAATGATAATAACATTGGTAACTGTTTTTGATGAAAACTTTTTCTTATAGTTCTGGGAAATACTCTATAGAATACAACAGCTGGGCCACTGTAACTTCCTGTCTGGTTTCTCAGTGTCAGTTTAATTCTAAGCTCTCAGGTCTTAAAAGGACAGCTTCCCTAAAAGCTGCATTTAGGAAACCGATGATGTTATTTTGAAATATTCTTTGTTTTTTCAGATGAGTCAGGTGAAGCTCCATGTGTCTGATCTGCTAGTAGAAGACAATATACCTCCAGCTTCTTTTGTGAGTTAGCAACTTGTCTTAAATATCGCCGTAGTTCGACCTCAAGAAAATTCTGGTGAAAGACATAACCCACAACGCTCAATTATTGCTTCAGAAGAATATTTAAATCTGTATAAATATTAATATAAAATATAAAGTCTTCTGCAAAACTTTTTGAAAACATAAAATGTGAGAATGTATGCCTCTCCATTGCAATCCTAAAATTGAACCCCTAAACCTGAATATTGGGGCTAGGAAGCTGATAACTCATTATAAGAAGAGTATCAATCTGCTTAATAGAGGACCATGGTTTCAGTCAGTTCAGGCTGTATGACAAAACTAGCACAGACTGAGTGGCTTACACAACAAACATGTATTCTCTGGAGGCTGGGAAGTCCAAGACCAAGGTGCTAGCGAATCCGGTGTCTGGTGAGGGCCAGCTTCATGGCTTATATAGTAGATAGATAGTGACCTTCCCACCGTACTCTCGCATGGCAGAGAGAGAGGGAGAGAGATTTTTCTCTGTCTCTTCTTATAAGGGCATTAATCCTATCATGAGAACTCCACCTTTACTGCCTAATTACCTCCAAAGGCCCCACTTCTAAATACCATCATGCAGGGGATTGGGGCTTCAACATATGAATTTGGGGGTAGGGGCCACAAACATTCAGTCCATCGTAACCATCTTCATCACATGTCTGTTGGCATTGGACTTACATCTGAATTGTACGTGGGCCCCTAAATGAAGGCAGTCGAACTCACAGGTTTAGAATATTCTCATGGGTAGGGCTACACCTTCTCCTTTTCTGAAAATGATTTAAGCCTTTTCTTTAAGCACATCTGTTTTTAGGGCCCTGTCTTTGAATTAAACATTTTTATCTTTTTACTAGCTAATTACAAAGCCGGATTTTCCACCACCACCAATTCCTACGTCTGCATCATTGTCTTTTCTTGTAAGTATCCGATAGTCACTGGTAATTTTTTAAATGACTCTTATGCCCAATGAGAATATTGTCTCTAAATTCATGGATTCTTTATCAGGACATGTGCTCCTGAGGTTAACCTGAGATATTGTGGCACATTTGTCTGGGGATGTTGGAAAAAGCAAAGCTTATTATCTATAAATTAGTATGGACATTGATTTTTTTATTATGAAAAAAATGGTTCTACTGTTAATTGTTGAGAAATGATAAATAGTTCTACTGTATGAGGTAAATGTCTCCTTCAAAGGATCATTTCTAGATGCTTAATTTAGAGGATATAAAAATTTTATTACAACTGGTATTTTACTTTCTTATTTATTATAGGTAGAATAAGGCCTATTGTTAGTCACAGTTTTCTGTAGAAGGTAGATTATGAAAAAAGACCTATTTGTGTCAAAGTGATACTAACAAAAAAACATGATGAAGAGAAAATGAATGGGTTTGGAGTGGTTGAAGTAGGAGGAGGATCCATTGACCGAGTAGTTGGAATTTGAACTGGACCCTGAAAGTTGGGTAGAATTTAATGAGTGAAGAGGAGGTAAGGAATAATCTCATTACGAAAGTGAGTATAGACACAATGGGAAAAGCATAGCATGTCTAATGACCCACCATTATTTTTGTGTCTAATCCAGCATAAAGATACAAAAGCATTTCCCTCTACTGTTTTCAAGGATGAGCCAATGTCTACACCTAAGGTAAGAGATCCATGGCCAAATTATTGTAATCTTGGATTATAATCTCCTAGCATCAAGGAGAGAAGTTCAAATCATGTCTTCTTAGAAGTTTACTAAGAACTGTATCTGTATGATTGTGGAACAGGAGCTCACATGAATGTCTTGCTTCTGAGTTTGACCAGTAACCAAGAAGAGAGAGATGGGAAGGTCTCAGCTAGAAAGCTATGATGACTCCAGTATTCTTCATTTTCTCAGAAATGTCTCCTAAGAGTGAATATTCTATGGAGGAAATCTCTCATAGAATAATTACCCAGTATCCCATAACCTTTCTCCTGGTCCCCCACCCTCTCCATACTAATTACTAAGATGGGTATTTGGACCCCAGTGTGATATTTTTCTCACCTTCCATTCCTACCCTCCCATGTTTCCACTCCTGTACTGTTGTTCTATTAAATAACCTGTAACATAGGAAATGTGGCCTCAGATAATTGATTTTTAATTTTTTTAAAAAAAGAATTCATAGTTTCATAATATAGAATATCTAAATTTGGGGAAAAAGTTGATTACTTAAGTTTTATTTTCCTTTTTTAGGGGTCAAATATCAAAGTATGAAGCAACAGCTAAGCAAGAATTGATGGGTAAATGATCGACTTGGAAGACTGGACAATTGGAATAAAAGAGAAATACACTTACTTTCTCACTGGTATTTGCTCTTGACAGTCAAGGATGTTAATATTTCCTGATTCGTGTAATATTTTGAAGATATTAAACAAAATTTTTTGAGAGAGACATACTCTGAGACTCTTTGTATGATTTTAAAGTTTCTATAATCCATACTCAGAAGAAAGAAGATGACTCTAAAGAAATATCTCTGAAGCTTAAATCTCTAATAAGATGATTTTCCTAGACAAGCCTCCTTTTGAACAATGATGTTGAGTAATATTTGTTCAGATTGTTTGAACACTTTGATTTTGCTCATTTGATAGGCAGTAATTCACTCTTTCATGGAAATAAAATCACAGGAAACTGGGAAAAATAAGAGAAAAATGGTACAGTCGTTATTAAATGAGTAGCAACATCTTGATTGTTTTAACCATTAAATTTGTCAAATTGGAGTCCTCAGTTAAGAAGAAAATTATGTAAATATTCTCTGTTTTGTATAATATTTCTATTTCCTGCATTATCGTCTGAAATCCTTACTAGCGATGTCATGTGAGGTTTTCTACAATTGAGTAAAACTTTATTAAATTAAAAACATTATATTAATATATATTTATGTGATTTAATTACTGTCATGGCTAAAGTGGACTTCCCTTTCTAAATAGAGAAAATTTTAGTTAAATAAATTAATAGCATAAACCAGAGTTTGCAAACTGGTGACCTGTAGGCCATGTTTGGACCACAGATGTATTCTATTGGGTCTGAATGATGTTGGCCATGTAGTATTTTTAAATGTTTTGAATGTATTGCTAACATTTAAAAATTGGGAGATCTTGCATAAACATCCACATTCCCAGCTTCTTAAAAGTAAACAGATGCATTGTCAACACTGGGATCACATTGCCTATAGCAACCGTCGGCTTAGTTAATGGTGGTAGAGCAAACACTGTTGGTTGCCTACAAAACATCTCCCCTCTTCCTTGCTTTTAGAACCCAAATTTTGTTTCCCTGTCCATCTGTAGAAAAGAAGATTCTGACTCTATCTCATGGATAAATCCCTATCACTCTAAGTCACTGATAATAATTTCATCTTCCCTGCCAGTGGTTGATTTGGAGGTAAGTGGGTAAGCTCTCCCTCCCTCTTTCCCAATGAGACAAGAGAAGAGGTATGTTGGGAAATTTCTGGAAAATATTTCCTCATTCCTTCATCTGGATGTTGGCACCTGGATATTCTATCGGGTACTGCTGCAGCCACGCTGTGGTTATGAAGCTAAGGGTAACATATTGAATAAAGGCAGAAAGACAAAGAGAATAAAACCTGGTCTTTGAATTATGTCATTGAGATGGTAGGTTAATAACTGCTAATAACTCCACACTTTGTGGGGGTTCTTGCTATATGATCATTGAAATTTCTGTGTTGTTTAAGCCATTTTGAGTTGGGTTACATGGACTGCTTTTGTAATGCTTGAGTCATGGTTATAAATGTGCCCGTCACCCAGATAGTGTTCATTGTACCCATTAGGTAGGTTTTCACCCATCCCCCTTTCCCCTGCTTGATTTCCACTGAGTTTTACTTTCCTCTGTGCACATGTGTGCTAATCAGTTAGTTCTAATTTAATAGTGAGTACATGTGGTGTTTTTGTCCCCATTCTTTAACCTGGATGCCCATCAGTTCAGGGGCGGATTAATAAAATGTGGTAGATGTATAGCATGGAATATTACTCAGCCACAAAAAAGGATCAAGTGCCTTTTGCAACAATTTGGATGGAACTGGACACCATTATCCTAAGTGAAGAAACCATTCTTTTATCATAAGATATCAAACCCAAGCCCCACAAAGCTTCCTTTGAGCTGAACTCCACTTTAGACAGTTTAGAGCAGATTTTGATTTCACAATATTGACCTACACCTGTAACTTACTAACTTCGAGGGGATTCTACTTATTTGACGTTTAACAGACTCAGGTATGCCACCAAGCCTGCTTTTCTCATTAGTTATTTTTAACTTCTCTACTTTTTTTTTTAAACAGATTAAATTATGTTCTTATCCAGGTACTCTATGACTGAGATACTTCTTAGCACCTCACCAAATTTCTGCTTTAGTATGAGCTTTGGGAATGCTCTTCACTTTGTACAAGATAATCAAGTATGCATGAAAAAGAAAGCAAGTTTTAGTTGGTTGCAATCAGAGAATATGGAAAGGGTTGTTATTATTATTTTAATATGCTGTTATTCACATTGGTAATAATGACCCCTATGTGGTAAGGAACTGAGGGTGGCCTCTGGCCAGCAGCCAGTGAGGAACTGAGCCCCTCAGTCCAACAACCCTCAAGGAATTGAGTTCCAACAACCACTGAATGAGCTTGCAAGTAGATCGCTTCCCCGTTGAATTTTGCCTGCAGCCTTGTGAGAGACCCTGAAGCAGAGCATTGAGCTAATTGTTAGGCTTGTTGGAGAAACAGCTCTTGCAGCAACTGAGACTATTCCTTATGTTCTTTCCCAGCCTCTTCTGCAGCCGAAACGTAGCTGAGAATCTGCCTTTCTGATGCACTGACCCAGAACTTTGAATCAGGTGTGTAGAATATGAAGCAGTGAACATGGAAAATTATCTTTGGTGATGAAAAGGATGTTATAAGATTGAGTTACTCACGAAGTCACGGTAGTGGGGCCGGTTGCTGGATCAAGGTTGGCCTAGCTCAAATGGTGTCAGCAGTGCCAGCTGAGTGACAGTGGCAAGGGTGAGACAGACATTCTGTATTAATTATTCTACTGTGTGATATGAGCTGGAATGCCTGACTGCGTGGTTACCAAGCGTGGTTCTCCAGTCCTCCTGTTGAATCCCTCAGCTACGTACAATCCTTTCCTTCGCCCAATTATTTTTCATTTTGGCAAAATGTACATAACATTAAATTTTCCATTTTAACCAGTTTTAAATATGCATTTCAGTGGCATTAAGTACATGCACAATGTCAAGCCACCATCACTACTGTCCCTTTCCAGAGCTTGTTCATGATCCCAAACAGAAACTCAGTACCATTGAAAAGTCACTCCCAATTACTCTTTTCCTCAGCCCCTGGGAACCTCTGTTCTACTTCCTGTCTCTGCCTGTGCTATTCTAGGTAGCTCCTATCACTGGAATTGTACAATATTTTTCCTTTTGTGTTTTGGGCTCCTTTCTCTCAGCATAATGTTTTCAAGGTTCATCCATGGCATAGCTTGTGTTAGGATTTCATTCCTTTTCAAGGCTGAATAACCTAATAGCTTTTCACTGTCTTTATTTGAGACAGCTGGGGACAATTTCTCTGGCTCCAAGTCTTTATTCACATTAACATTGTTTTTCTCCTTGCCCAATTTCTAGCCAAAATAAGGCTTTAAATACTTTTTGTTTTCATTTGCACTTCTTTGATGGCAAACCTGTTTTTAAGTTGATAATTTTACACAATTTATTCCTAGTATTTTAGAGCCCTGTTTTATATCAGAGTTATTGCCATCCTCCTCTTAGCAGGAACCATGTCCAAAGTTGCTTTCTTGGGCTTAGCTGACCAAATATAGGCAATGTTCAATGTTGAAATCTCAGGTGTACAGTCCTAATGAGAGTAACGATTTAAGGAAGTTCGGAAATGTATGTAAGTGAAAAACAAAGTGACGATCATATAACTATAGTTAAAGGTCTCCCCTGATGTCCCAATAAGTTTTGAGGATGAAGGCGTCAGCCACTGAACTGCTACAGTAGTTGCATTTCTCATAGAGAAGTTGCATCCACAGGCCAAGTGTTATCCCTCAGCAAATAGCATCTTTCCCTTGTAAGTCAATGTGTGTCACCAAACTGGCCTTCTAAACTCTTTCACTGCCGTGAAACAGCTCTCTGAGATTGATGTGTCTTTTGCAACCCGTTGTAACCATGATTGAAATGGAGCCCGCCAGAGCCAGTTCCAGGCGAGGCTCCTTTAGTCCTTTGTGCCAGTGGCAGGGCTGAGGGGACCCGCTGGAATGCTGAAGTCTCAGATGGGGAATAAGAGAAAGACAACATGCAGTGGAAATATAAAGGGGAGAGAATAAGAAAAAGTAGAAAAGTGAATTTATGGTACGGCAGGGTAAACCATACACAGGGATGAAAGCAGAGGCTTCCTGGCTGTGCCGTTAACTAGCTCTTTAGGCTTCTGCAAATCATTTATATTCTTTGAGCATTTTTACATTTACTCATCTATAAAGAGGAATTGAGAATTCATGACTTGCCAATTGCCAAAGAGGGTTTTGTAGGAAACATGTAAAGGCAGTATGAAAATATAAAAAGGAGAAGGGGAAAGAGGGAAATGCCCGTGGTCTGGAAAGGTACATAACGTGCATCCGTCAGTGACCTACCCAGACGGTGGCTGCATCATTGAGTCTTTTAGCAGTGAGGCCCTCTCTGAACAGGCTACTGTGTCACACATCTTTGTAGGATTTCGGGGGAGAATTATTTATTGTTTGTACGTGCTTCCTTGATGAGCCTTTATTTTTCCTAGTCTTTTAGTCCCCTTCTGAAGTGCTTTTAGAATTATTTTAATATCTCAATATTTCTCCTCCTGTTACATTATTAAGTCTAAATTTCAGAACTGGATCAAATTAAACACCGTCCTAGAATAGAGGCTGCATCATGCAGTCATCCTCAGTTTACATTTTGAGTAAATCAACTTGCACTGAATTCACAAAGCTTTTAGAAAAACTAAAATCATGGCCAACTGCAAATTTGATGATTTTGTTTTACATCAAAATATCATAAGGCAATAACAAAAGTAAGCACAAGTGTTATACATTATGATTTATACAAGTCCGTGTGCTTTTGTGGTTTTACTTCATCCTTATAGTGATCCTATGTGTAGAATCATTGCCCCCATTTTACAAATGAGAAAACTGAGATACGGAGGAGACTAGCAGATTTTTCTCTAGGTTACACAGCTACTAAGTGTTGGAACAGGAACTCAAACTCAGCTACTGGGGATCCAAGTTTTAGATTGTTCTATGTTACTATACTGTCTGCAGCAAAACTCTTTTGCACAGTAAGTCGCGTTTAATACTGTAGTGTTAGGTGCAGGAATTCTATTTTGTCTCTGGCAACAATTTCCTCTGTAGAATGTTCCCAGTGAAAATACACCTGATGTTGCAGTCCAATCTTGTGCTGCTTGACTGTCTACTTCTAAAAATCGCTTCTCATTTTCCCTCATTCTTGTTACTAGTGATTAGCACAGAGCCTAGAAAATAATAAATATTCAGTAAATCAACAAGCAAAAGTCTTCCATCAAGATTCTGTGTTTAATGCATTGTGCAATTTGTACTTAATCTGGTTGTTTTATTTAGTTCTTTAATATAAACATGTTCCGAGTCCCCATTTACTAAGTGGACACTGGATGTAGAAAGATTAACTTCTTTCCCCTCTGTCCGTGGGCTCACAGCCTAGTTCTACAGATGATATAAATAAATACGGAAATAAAATAATCACTAAAATGGAGATAAATCACTAAAATAGGAGTACAAGGAAGTACAGAGGACATGCTTATCAGGAGAGGGCATGAGAAGTTTCTCAAGGGTGGTGCCAGTTAAATCTTGAATTATAGGCATTTTGTCAGACCTCTAAAGGAAAAAGAAGAAAAGAGTGTTTTAGGGAAATAACGGGGTTAAATAATAGCCTGGCAAAGTCATGGTTGCAAAAAGGTCATCATATGTTCAGGGAACTGCAAGCAGATCAAGACTACAGTGAACAAAAAATTTGTATTTATTTTTGAGTACCTTTATATATTTGTATATGCCACCTTTCGTTAAACATACACATTTATGCAAACACAAATTTAAAATGCTTACAAAATTATAACACAGACACAAAAGGAACAGTTAAGAAAATAAGAAAGCAAGAAGGTTGGGCCAGGCATGGTGGCTCATACCTTTAATCCTAGCACTCTGGGAGGCCAAGACTGGAGGATCCCTTGAGGTCAGGAGTTCAAGATCAGCCTGAGCAATAGTGAGACCCCCCTTCCTCGACCCCCTGCCCACCCAGTCTCTACTAAAAATGGAAAAAATTAGCTGGGTGTGGTGGTGTGTGCCTGTATCCCAGCTACTCAGGAGGCTGAGTCAGGAGGATTGCTTGAGCCTAGGAGTCGTGGTGAGCTATGATGACGCCACTGAACTCTACCCAGGGCAACAGGGCAAGACTTTGTCTCAAAAAAAAAAAAAAGTTATAGAAACCATAAAGCCAATGAGTTAGATATGACCTGTAAAATACAAAACATACAACCTTACATGTTTGATAAGTATGAGCTCCAAGTTTTACTCAAAACTATCTAAAAATAAATCAAATGTAAACAAATAAGAGAGGTAAATAGGATTAATTCACAGTGTCCATGAAATAAGAACAAACATACCGCCACAGACGATATAAAAACCACATTAAGAAAAACAAAACCACCCAGCCAAATAAATAAAAAAACGATGAATCAGAGGGAGCACAGCTCTTCCTATCTCTGAGACCTAAAAGAAGTTTCCAGGGTGGTGTTGCTATTGGATCAAACTAGAGAATGGATCTGTACCTTTTGCCTGGACTCTCATCCTGGTAGCCCCCGGGTACTTCAGAGATACACCCTTGGCTGTTTGCCCTAAGCTATGTTCTGGTTATACCAAGTCAGAACCCCAGCAGGTAGCAAGGCACAGACTCAAATTAGGATATGCCCCCAATCTTTCCATCAGTAGCTTTCAGCACTGCTCAGGGTAATGTAGTAATTATTTCTGAGTGTCATACCATGAATTTAGAAGCCAAATAATAGCTTGGCTATTTATATCATCACCAAACAAATAAAAGTTATTTTAATCTGCTTTTGGAGTACTTAAAAAATTTTAAAAATATACATTATAGTATACTTAAATTTGCCATTGAAGGAATTCAATATCTGAAAACACAAAGTCTTTAATGCCATTGGTTACATTTTGTAGCACTAAATAACTATTAGTTGTAACTGGTCTTTTAAAAAAAATCTCGATGTATTATTTTTTTTAAAAAGAGCCCAAAACCTCAACGTGAACTTCACAACTTATACAAAAGTTAACTCAAAACGGATAATGGATTAAATATAAAATTCAAAACTATTAACTTAGATAAAATTACAAAGAAGAAAATGTTCAGAATCTGGAGCTAGGCAAAGAGTTCTTAGACTTGATACCAAAACACCATCTATAAAAGGAAAAATGGATAAACTGGACTTCATCAAAATTAAAAACTTCTACTCTGTAAAAATCTCTGTTAAAAGAATGAACAGAAAAGCTACGGACTGGCAGAAAATATTTGCAAACCACATATCTGACAAAAGACTAACGTCTAGAATATATAAAGACAACAGCAGTAAAAACAACAAAATCTAATTAGAATATGAGAAAAAGACATGAAAAGATATTTCACTGAAGAAAATAGCAGCAGATATCACATGAATAGATGTTCAAAACCATAATCAAATTTAAACGAAAATGAAAAATTGCTACATACATATCCAAATGGCTAAAATTAAAAATAGTGACAACATTAAAAACAGGCAAGGATGCAGAGAAATTGGATCATCCATACGTTGCTAGTGGAAATGTCAAATGGCACAAATACTATGGAAAACGGTTTGATAGTTTCTTTAAAAGACTGGAAATGCAACTAACATATGACCCAGCAACTGCACTGCTGGGCATTTATCACAGAGAAATAAAAATGTAAGTCATAAAAAAAATGCCATGCATGTTTATAGCAACTTTACTTGTAATAACCAAAAAATAGAAAACAATCCAAATGCTTTGAAATGGGTGAATTTAATATTAAATGAACTGTGGTGTATCCATACTATGAAATACCATTCAGAAACGAAATGAATTATTAATACACACACCATTGGGTAAATCTCCAGAAATTTATGCTGAGTGAAAAGAAAACAAGCCCAAAGATTACTTACTGTGCGATTCCATTCATATAACATTCTTGGAATGATGGAATGATAGAAATGAAGTACAGATTAGTGTTTGCCAGGGATTAAGGAGGGCGCAGGGTAAATGCAACATGAGTGTGTCTTTAAAAGGGCCACAGGAGAAATCCTTGCTGTGATGCAATGTTTTGTATCTTGACTGTGTCGTTGTTAATATTCTGATTGGGATGTTGTACTAGAGTTTTGCAAGATGTTACCATTGGGGAAAATGGGCAAAGAGTATATGGTATCTCTCTGTATTTTTTCTTACAACTGCAATATGAAGCTACAGGTATCTCACAATAATAAAGTTAATTTAAAAAACACATTAAAACTGACTCAAAAAATTCCCATTTCCCTATACCTATTTAAAAATTGAGTTTTTAATTAAAAATCTTCTCACAAAGAAAATTCTTGCTCACATGGCTTCCCTGGTAAATTCTATTCAAAATATTCTAAAGAAATTGCTCTTTAGAATAAAAATATTCTAAAGAAATTTTCTTAGAATATGGAGGAAAAGGACTCTTTGCAGCTCATTTTCTAAAACAATAATGATGTGATATCACAATGTTAAAAAGACATTGCAAGAAAAGAAAATTGCAGGAAAATATCCGTATTGAGAATAAATGCAAAACTCCCTAACAAAACAGTAGCAAATTGAAAGTAACACTACGTAAAGATACTAAATCACGAGTAAGTGCGGTTTATCCCAAGAATGCAAGGTTAGGTTTGCTAATATCAAATATAAAATTCAGCTTGTTGACAGAATAAAGGAGAAAAATCATAGAATCATCTTAATAAATTCCAAAAGACAAAAGTCAACATTTTTCATGATAAAAACTCACCAAATTGCTAATAGAGTGGGAACTTCTCAATCTGAAAAAAAAAAAAAGCGTATAAAGAAAACTTACAACTCATAACTTATTTATTGGTAAAATTTTGAGCATATTGTGTAAATATTCGTTCTACTGTATCTACCAGTGTCATAAGGCAAGAGAAAGGAAAAACATATATTTTGGGAAAAAGTACTGAAACTTGTTTTTTCTAGATGGGCATGATTATTTATGTAGAAATTCTTACAGAACCTACAAAACAACTTCTAGAATAAATAAGTTTATATATATATGAAGGTTCAATGTGCAAGGGATTATTGTAATCTTTGCTCATGCATGCTGCTATTCTATTTTCATTTCAAGTTAGACAATATTTAAACATCTGCCCCAAATCATCAAAATACTTTATTTTCAAACATTTCAAAATGTTAAGTAGTCAGCTTTAATGGGAACAAAATTCTTTGTAATCGGGATGTTGGTCATGAATTCTTAGTTGTATGATCATAAATTATATCCTATGTTAAGTCAGTTCCCGAATATTGTACTCATGAGGGTCTGTGTATATGCAATTTCTCATTCCCTCCAGATGCATTGAGTAAACAATTTCTTCACTGTTATTTCCACAGTTTTAATTTATAGGCTTGTCAACGGAAAAGCAGCCAAACTCTGTAAAATAGTTTTAAAGAGGTTTATTCTGAGCCAAATTTGAGGACCGTGATCCAGAGCCACGCCTAAGAAGCCTTGAGCAAGTGGACTCACTGCAGCTGGGTTACAGTTTGGTTTTTTACATTTCAGGGAGACAGGGTTACAGGTAAAGTCATAGATCAATACCTGGAAGGCATACATTGCTTTGGCCCAAAAAGGTGGGCCATCTCGAAGTGAGGGACTTACAGGTTATAGGTGCGTTTAAAGATTCTTTGACTTGTAATTGTTGAAGACATGAAGCTTTCTCTAAAGGTTTGCAATGTTTTAAGATAAGGGGGTCTGTTAATCAGAGACAAGCCACCACTGGACATATATTTGTTGTGTGACTTGAGGACCTGCAGTTTGTCTTGTATAGCCTTAGGCCTGTTAATGAGTTACAAAGGATATCTCCAAGAGAGGAGAAAATGCTTTTAATTCCAGGGAAGGTAGAAGAAGAATAAAAATAAGAAGAAAGAGGTGACTTTAAATCTTATAATCAGATGATAGGAAACTCCTAAATACATCAGTGAAAAGGAAGTTCAGTAGTTGGAGGGCAGAGGGTTTTAGATGGGGAAAACTTTATAAACAGAAATTTAATTTGGCACTAACTCTCTGAAAAGCTCTGGGAAAATGTATACCAATAATCTCAAGTTGATTTACCCTTTTTAACTAAATGATACCACTTCTAGAAATGTATCCTAAAGAAGTAACCAGAAATTCAATCAAATCAATATATGCAACCACATATTACATATGTACACAAAGCAATATTCTAAAATCATTAAAATAATGTCTTAATATCCAATATCATGAAAATGCATATCATGGTGTTATGCAAAAAATAGGTTCTCAAACCCATTGTCTAATAAAATTAATTTTCTTTCAATTTCTTGCCTTTTCTTAAAGCATAAAAGAAAAATGAAAATAAATTGTCACAATGTTAACAGAGGTCATTTCTTGATGTTGGGCCATTGGGTAATTAGCCTTTTCCCCTCGGTATACTTTTTGATATTTTTGATCATAAAAATATATCATTTTTGTAGTAAGAGAAATATTGTTATTTTTCTGAGAACTCATAGCATACCCCAAACATCCTATGCAGAATAGTTTGATCGAGACTAACACTGTGGAGATTAATTACATTTGCACATTTCTTCATAGCTTTTGTGTGTGTGTATGTAAATGCATATGAATTTTAAAATAAGGTCGAAGTAGTTGATATTATCAGCATCTGCTTTTTACACATAAGGAGACTGAGGATCAGTGAGATATACAGTATCCTGGCTTGGAGGACTTTGCCTGGTGGTTTTTAGATTCTCTGTTCTCTGCCAGTTTCTCAAAATATGCACAGAATACTGATATAGGTTCTGAATTTGTGGGTCCATTTATATAGTGACACTGAATGGCAATAGTAATGATTCAGTTTGGTGCCTATGTAAATACGCGTGCAGGCACCTCAGTCCCAGTTCGTACATTCCCACTGCTATAGGAGCACCAGGGGCAAACAGCTGTCCAGATGTGAGTCCTTAATGAGCTGTAACCACAGATGTAAATACCTCTCATAAATGAGGAACATTCTCATGATCTTGACACTGCAAGATTTTTTTTTTTACAATTTCCCAGCACTATTAAGAAACATTCCCCAATTTTACAGGAAAGTTGAAGTTTATATTTCCTTTTTCAACTTCTAGAGAAGTGGGGGAAGATAAAACTGGATAGCCGGGAAGACCACATCTTCATGCTGTGTATGACTGTCCAGCGACCTGCAGTAGCCAACATGTCTTGGGTCCTACTTTCTGTGTTCTGGCTCATTATTCAAACCCAAGGTAAGCACTAATATATTGACATCTTACATAAAAGTCAAATTATTTGATGATTATTTAAAGAAATGTCATATGCTTTTATGATGCCAGATCACTACTGCTTGTATTTTGGTATATTTTCTACCTCTCTCTCTACAAAAGCAAACTATATCTCTCTATATAAATCTTTCTTTTGGAGTATTTTAAGATATTTTAAATCACTATATAAAACTTGTCATTTTTTTCAAAACTATATATTTTAACAAACAATTTTATGTTTGTGCAATAAAAATAGATGAAACAAAATTACTTATTGCTCTATGCATATCTTTGTACTAGTAAATAAAGTTTTATTAATATCTTCATAAATCAAAGCTGTTTTAAAAAATCTGCATTTTACAGTACATTCTTAAGAAAGATTCTCAAAAGTGGAATGACAGTGTCAAAAAGGCTCGTCCTGGAAAAATAACTCTTTTTCTCTTTGAGGTTGATTATTGATGAACCAATTTAATAACCAGTTGTCTACCTGTATTATGCCACAAATAAATTAAGTCCATGGATGTCATCATTGGTTATTTTACTAGTGGTCACGTGATAAGCATGTTAAAAGTCAAGCTGTGAACCTGTACATTTCCACATATAAACACCACATTTATGGTAAATCCTATACTGAAACAGGCTAAGTACCTAGCAAAAAAGCTACCTAACCTCACCACAAAATTATCAGCTGCTCAATGATGCTGTGCAAAGGTTGCATGGGTAGAGCTGACTGTAGCATACATTTTGATCCAATTTGCATATCCTTTCTGGGCATTGTGGTCCAAGAATTATCATCTTCATGTCTTTGTCATCAAAGCTGAAGTAGGAGAATCAGCTTGGTCTTCATAATGTTTGCTCTCTAGATAGAAATTTAGTCTTCCAAGCCCTTTCAACAAACCAAGCAATAAAAAGAAAACAAAACCTTGACATATTTTATATCGATGTTATCTCTCTTTCCCTAGCAATAGCCGTAAAGCAAACACCCGAGTTAAAGCTCCACGAAGTAGTTCGCCCTAAAAAACTACACACCTTACACAAAAGGGAGCTTGAGGACAACCAGACAGAGGAGCACGGTGAACAGGTAAGCGACGTGAGGGACTGTGGTGGATTTTGCAGCCATCTGAAGGGACAACAAAGAACTTTTTCACTAGTAGACATGACATCGCTTTTAACATCTATTAGTAGTAGTTTCACCTTGGAGCCCGCGTGTACAGTTCCCCTTTGTAGAGGGGATTTCTCACAGGAAAGAAGATGTGATTTCTCAGAATGATACTACAGTTAAGTAACAGAGAGTTAGTTATCTGTTTCACTTCATAGGGAAAGATAAAGCTGCTTTGAAATTTCTTCAGATTTGGGGACTGGGGGGAGAAAGAGCACAGAAAGAGGAGCTATTTCTAGAAGGAGATGTCATTCCCTGCCAGCGTCACTTGGCTCCTGCCTTCCTTTCATCTCCCACCCCCTTTTCTCCAGTGAATTGCCTTTTCCTGGACCATTTGGTCTATAACGGAGAATTCAACTTTATCTCAGCAGTTAACAAGATTTTGAAAATGTATTAAGAATATTAACTCTTTGATTATTCCTGTTGTTATGAGTATTTCCCTCATTTTGTAATTTTACCTTACTTAATTCTTATTAGGTTGTCAGTTGGCTTTCTTTAGTGGATTTGGTTTGGTTTTAAAGTAAGAAAAATGTAAATCTTATAATATTATCCCTTTGGTGATCCATTGTGGTACACAGGGCAGTCTACGGTACACTAAGGCAAATGGTGAGCCCTTATCTCACATATTAGAGTTAGTTTCCTCTGTGAGTATTATCACCATGCAGTTGCACTTTTTGGAAGTCCTTCTTAATGTACAATTTGCTTTATTTTACATATCTTAAAAACATAAGAGGACTGCTTTTATCCTATACGCATTTATGATTATTCTTCCAGTATATACTACACATATTATTATAACTATTTTACATAGGTTCAGAAATACAAACTGTTTGAGGTAATTATACCATTAAATATTTTCAGGGAAGATATGAACCTGAAGTTCAGTATCAGATTATATTAAATGGAGAAGAAGTCATTCTTCACCTACATAAAACCAAGTAAGTCATAATTCCTGAAAATCTAATCACTGGATCATATTAAAAGAATGTGGGAAAAGATTTTTCTTGAGGCTCTTTTCAGTGTGGTTTGAAATAGAAGTCAATGAAGCATATTGAGCTTTAGTTTGTTTGTGCTAATGTGACCTAAGTAGGGTGACGCTTTCCTTGGAAATTATATGCAAAGTGTAAAACAAAAAGAGCTACACATATACGTGACTTTCTTCCTTGACCTTCCGGGAACTTACTGGACATCTTTTCTACCCGAGCAAACTCAAACCTTTGATGCAGCTTTCCATTACTTTCTTCTTCTTTTTCTTCATTTTTTTTTTAAATTTTAGAATACTACAGGGGTACAAATGTTTTGGTTACATATGTGGATTGCTTTTGTACTGCTTGAGTCAAAGTTATAAGTGTATCCATCACCCAGATAGTGTACACTGTACCCATTAGGTGTGATTTCATCCCCACCTCCCCCCCTCACCTGCTGATTTCTGTTGAGTTTTACTTCTGTGCACATGAGTGCTGATCAGTTAGTTCCAGTTTAATAGTGAGTACATGTGGTGTTTGTTTTTCCATTCTTGCAATACTTTGCTCAGGAGATTGGTCTCCAATTTCATCCAGATTGTTACAAAAGGCATTAATTCATTCTTTTTATGGTTGAGTAGTAAGTAGAAGTAAAAGACTGGCCTCCTCTTCCTTATGTCCCTTTTATGAATAAACCTTTTGTAAAATCAGTCTCTAAAGAAACATCACGTCTTCTTGATGAGAACTGGGTTATGCGCCTCTCTTCAAACTCATTATCGTCAAGGGAATTAGGCCAAACAGCCACAATTTTTTTATATCAATCAGGATTTACTCCTAGATTTGAGCAGACATGGTCCCACTTCACTGAGTTATCGTGGGGAGGCATGGACACGCCAACCATTATTGTGTTTTGCCAGTCAGAGGAAGAAATGTAAGTGATTGAGGGTAGGCAACAGTGAGGTCCCCTGGAGTAACAAAAGTCCTTTTTGGCTTTGGCACTTTATGATCCTATGACTAATGCACTTGGAAAATGATTTAACTCTTATCTTTCAAACACCTCTCTGTAGGCACATTAGTTTACATTCAGTGTACAGTGGTGAAGGAGATAAAAACAATATCTTTCTGTAGAGTACGCAGTTTAGTGGGAAAGTATCAGTACTTGATAGGTATATCTAGAGGCTTCTTGTTGATGACTTTGATGTTTCTGGAGAGAAGACTGTGCCATATATGCAAATGGCCTTCAAATCCTCCAGGAAATCAGATGCATGTATGGACTACCAAGAAGGTCTACACATGCCTGATACCCTAGAATGTCTCTGTCCAATACACAAGCCAATAGCACGTGTGGTTATTTCAACCTAAGTATAAATTTATTAAAATTAAAATTAAACAGAAGTCAAATTTAGTGCCTCAGTTGCACTCCCATATTTCAAGTGCTCACTAGGCATATGTGACTAGTGGTTACCATGTAGCTGTGCAGATACAGAATATTTCCATTACCATAGGAAGTTCTATTGGATAACACGGCTATCCCAGAGCTTCACGAAAGCTCAAAAAGACTTGGACAAAATTTCAAGCATAGCATCTTATAGGGCACACGCCTCTGGCAGTTACTACACTATGCTATAATTGCCAATATCATTCAGTTCCCCCAAAGAACTCTTAAACCCAGTTACTGATTTTGGTCCTCCTTATGTCTGGGGCCCTTAGTTACCATCAAGGCTAGTTTTCTACCAGGTAAGAAATCAGGCAAAGTAAAATAAGTTTCCATGGCACTCAAAGATGAGATGGGAAGGTTTGTCATGACACCATGACAGAACAACCTAGAGAATGGTAGGGAAGAAACAATTGGGAGTTCTTTGGCCAATTTCTCTTGCAGATGCGCTTCCGGCAGCATCACAGGTCAGTTAGATGTAGGGAGCAGTGTGATGGTTCATAGGTGTCCCCTCTAGCTGACAACCTTTCACTCTTGGTGAAGAAAGATCATCTATTAGAGGCTCTGTTCCTCACTCTTGTACTTGGAAGTGTTAAACAACGTCACGGGAAGTCATTGTTTGGAATGAGCTCCTACAGTGTGCCCCACAGACCAGATCAGACCGATCCAGAATGGCGTCACTTATGCTAAATGCCATGTAACCAAACTGAATCTTGAAACAGGCCAGTTTGAAAAAAGAAAAAAGAAAAAAAAAAAGCAGGAGATTCAGGGCAACCACGCTGAAGGGGTCTATTAATAGTTTACCTGAGCTGCCATGATAAGAAAGTTCACACTGTTTTAACCTTCTAAGGAAAGTAACTTTGAAAGGACCAATCCACTTCTTACTTCTTGTTTCTGCTTTCTTCAGCCTTTTTCTGCCTATAAAGCCCAGCTCCTCTGCTCAGCTCATCGAAATAGTCATTCCATTTCATAGAATGAGGTGTTGCCCAATTTTAGAATCACAAATAAATGCCAATGAGATCATTCAACTAAATTTGTTGTATTAAATAATTTTGTCTTTTGACAGAAGGAAAAACCTAACTGACATATATCCTGGCAATGCTGACAAGAGTCATAGTTCTTGAGGGGAGAGATGATACAATTGTTGCTTTTTATCCGAATTAGGTCATTAAAGTTAAGACAGGGTGAAAGGGAGATGAACTAGCTTGAGAACCCAGGTCTTAGGGAGCTAATTTTTTGCCCTCTTGGTACCTACTATCTCCATTTACTTTAATTGATGTTTTCTATGAGATATCATGAGCTTGGTTACTTCTGTTAGCATTTGGAAAATCGTAGAGACATATTATCACATTTTTTGATCATCTCTTTCAGTGAGTCAGAGCAGGACATCATAGAATTAACAAATTCTATAAACTCCTTTTCACCATTTCCTGAGCTCAACATAACGTTGCCAGTTTAAATGAAGATGCAATTGAGGAAGACTGAAAAGTGACACCACCTCTTGATCAGAGAAGCCAGCATCTTAACAACCCAAGTCAGATGACAAACATTAAATAAAAGTTGTAAAAATATATGCAGGAAATGGGTGAAGGATGAGGAAACAGTGCTGTGGAAAGTGGGATGCGGGACACAGTGGGCGAGCCGAATGGAAGTTTCCAGCACATGCACACCTGCTAGGCATCTGGCCTGGAGAAGCCAGGGAGACAGTGGAAGCATGTCAGAGACGGGGAGAGAAGGAACATAAATAAGGAAGCAGATCGCAGAAAGGCAGAGAGGGACTTCATTCTCCCTGTTATCCACACCGTTGCCACTGTCTGGGGGGTTCACAGTGATGTTTAACACACAGAAATGTCAAAACAAAACTAGAGATAGAAATAGAACTAATAAGAAAATTAATAATAGAAAGAAGGAAAACTGAAACCCAAGTCCTTATTTATTTTATTCATTTTATTTCATCTTTTGGTGACCAGAATTAAAACCAGATGGGAAAAATAACCAATAGATTCTGGATCATGCTGGCATATTTTACACTCATTGGGTCATGTGGCCTATATAATCTGAAAAACAACTCAGGCAACAGGACACTGGAAAGGTGACCTAGCAGGTCACGAATGCCCGTATTTCTAAAGAGCTCTGTCCCAGGCAGCTCTACACCTTGCTCTGCACTTTCACCTCGCTCAGTGAACTTAGCTAACCATTGCCCTATCACGGAATGTATACATCTTTACTAGAATTATTTTAAAAAGTTTACAATAAGTGGAAACAATAACAGTGTTAGCCGTGGAGGCTGCCAGGGCACATATTCAAAAACTACAATCATCTGAAGCTAGGAGGAGCCAAAGGGTGTGTTTGTTTTGGCTCAGGATCCAGCTTCAGGCTGCTTGAGGTCGCCAGCTACATTTCTGTCAACAGAGAGAAACTATTATAACAAAATCTATGTTGATCAGGAAGTGTGACCACAGTGAGGGATGCTGAGGAGGTGCTGTTTTTATAGTGCATTCTGAAAACGAGTCCGGAGCCCGTCCGTGGCAATAGGAAAATCCCCACTCCATGAACGCACTCGCCGGCAAGCCTGGAGCGGCACGGAGGAGGGAAGATCGCCTGGGGAATGGGTTCGCTGGTGGGTGAATTGATATCCTCAGATCCTCAGAGCTCTTTCAGGGTCTGGGTGTTGTCAACACTCCCTTTTTCTCACCTTAGTGTTTTCTCTCTCTCTCTCTCTCTCCCTCTCTCTCCTCTTTCTCTCATGTTTTAAGTCCTTTATTGCTGACTTATGTTTTCCTTTTCCAATTCTTTTATTGGACACTCCCTTGGTTTTGGGCTAGATGTGTGAAGACCCACATGTGTTAATATAACGATAAAACTAAAGAAAGCATGTCTCCCTGAACCCTGCCTACCTCCCTCCTGCTTTTGGGACATTCCTTGACATCAGAGGTTCCAGGCCACTGGCCATGAAGAATGCATGACCACTCCACCTACCACCTCCACCACTGCCCTGGGGAAGCCCACGGGCAGGACCAAAAAAGATGGGTTGGCCCTCGCCCTTGAGTTCACCCTGACCAGTCACATCCACGCAGGGTCCGCCTTAACTTGTAAGCTGATCAGAGTCCTTTGCCAACATATACCAGCACCATTTCAAGGGTTTTCCTTGTGTTCTCTGCTGGCATCCTTCAACACCTCTGTGTTGTTGATTATTTTATCTCTCTGACAACTGTGGAAACTGAGACTTACATGACTTGCCTAAGTTTACACAACCAATATTTGACAAAGGCAAGATTTTGGTCTTTGGATTGCATTTGGGCAGCGTAGACACTCCTGTTCTTCAAAGCAGAGCATCTCACACTTTATGGGGAAGGAATCACCTAAAAATTCTGTTAAAATGCAGATCTAGGTGGCGCCCAAGAATTCGCATTTGCTAATGCTCCCAGGTGGTGGGCGTGTGGTCTTGACACCACAATTTGGGTACCAAAGCTTTAAAGAAACTTTACAAATTGGGCCTAAGCTGAGTAACCTGTGGGTGAAAAATGCTCTTTAATTATTAAATATTTCAGAACCTTTTGTATATGGACAGGACTACTTTAAAGTCTTCGGGAAAGTTTGTCACTCCCAGGAAGTCTTATTGCATGTGACCACAGAGGGATGATACTGCTTTTTGGTCCTCTAAGGACTGGGGCAGAGACTTAACTACAGGCGTCCCCGAAAAGACACTGTTCTCATTAGCAGTCAGTCCCCATTGCTGCCCTCCCGCAGCCCCTGCCAAGCGCTAATCTATCTTCTGTCTCTCTAGATCTGTCTAGTCCGAACATTCCATATAAATGGAATCATACAGTGTGTAGCCGTTTTGGAGTGGCTTCTTTTATTTCACATGTTTTCAAGGTTTGTTCACACTGTAGCATGTGTTTTTTCTTTTCTATTGCTGAATAATATTCCATTGTATGAATATACCACATTTTGTTTGTCTGTTCATCAGTCCAGCTGCCCAGAGAAGGATCCAAAAGGAAACCTAAGAAACATTGAAATAATGTGAATTATTGTAACATGAAGGTCAATAGACAGTTATCTACTGTAACTGGCTCTATGAACAAATTTCCCCTATATGCTTTTTTTTTCTTTTTTTTTTTTAATAATCTTCTCCATTACTTACTACCTGAACTTTTTGGATCATTTCCCAGAAATGGTGGAATTTTTACAAGATAAAGGAATGGGACTCCAGAAGCCCCTGAGCAAGATTCCTGGTGCCAAGAGTCACCATCCCCCATGACCTGCCCAAAGTACGTGGCCCCTCCTTAAAAAGCGCCTGATCTCTGTGGATCAGGGAGACAGACTTGAGACCATTTCTCCCACTCTCCCAACAGACAGCTTTCACATCAACAATGCTTTCTTCCTCGGCAATTCTCATTGTCTCAATGATTCGGTCTTTGTGCAGTGAACAACTGAACCTAGGCCGAAGCCCCCTTGCAGTTTCAATAACAATTTGAGAAGAAACATAAGTACTGGACTGATTTGTTTGCAAAGAAGTGATAGGACTTTAGCCACATTCCCATCTCTAACATTAAAGAATACATTTAAAAGCAAAATTTCAGGGGTCAGATATCCTGGATTGGATTCACCATTAATTAACTGGTTAACTTTGAAAAAAGTGCTTAACTTTTCAACGCTTCAGTTTTCTCATCTACAAATGGGGATAATAACAGTACTGTATTGGCCTCAAGAATTGTTATTAGAATTAATAAGATGACATATTTAAAACATCTAAAACATACCAGTATTTTAGTTATTTTAACAGATGCCAAATATATCAAAGCACCAAATGTCCAAATGGAAAAAAGAATCAATTGTATTTACTTTATTTTAACTGGATACTTTAACATATGTCATTGTTATTTTTATGAGGTTTATTCACTTTGCAGTAAATTAATGCCTCACCTTGGTCAAAGATCATTAGAATCAGAATGGCCATTTCCTGCAAAGAGACTCTGATTTAATGTTTAACGGCACTTTTGCTATTTCTAATTCACAAAGAAGTAGAATTTCTCTTCTTGTTCAAGTAATAGGGGAAGAAAGCAAAATTTTTCCTGTACAAACAGGACCAACTCCAAACCATAGTAAAAAACCAACAGCAGGAATAAGCAGCCCAGGGTACAGTGTACAAAAACCTTGCTGGAAATCTTTTACGTCACATAAATGCTTTTGTCTTATCTCTACCTTTTCTTATTCTCCCTACATGACCCACTTCCTATATTTAGCATATAGTTAGGCCCTTTTAAGAATACTATAAAGATAGTATGTGTATGTGGTAACAGTAAATGCCTGGAACCAAGAAAAGCCTTGAAAATGTGAGCATTTATTTTCTTCATTGAAATATAAAATACCAAATAGATGCAAAAACATATCCATTTACTCAATTTTCTTTTTTTTTTCCAGGAAAAGAAACACTAGGAAAAACGTATGTGGTTTCTGCAGAAAAAAACATTTGCTACAAGGGAAATCTCTAAGCTCAAAAAAAAGCAAGATAAAAGCAATTTATTGTCATGCTGTCCAACATTACTATATGAGATTACCACAGTGATGAAAGATGTTGTCATAATGCACGCAGCCAAGTAAGCTGAATTCAAGCATTGTTGGGAGTTTTCCATTCCTTCTCTTTAAACACAGTCTTGTTAGTCTTGAAGCCTCAAGGGATGTACAAAATGTAATTACCAAAGTTTATGATAAGGAGTGAACCAAACCAACAGACAGAGACAAATTTTAAAATGCCAGCCCGTCTTCAAATTCTTTCCCTAAAACATTTCTTCTGTACCCCAATCTTAGTTGACAATGAAGAAAATGTTGCTGTTGCCATGTCCTAACTTCAGCTGGGATTTTCTATCAGGTTTAATATTGTTATAGCACAGCAACATTAATGAAAACTACATTATTGCCGGGGGTTGACAGGTGTAGATATTCAATATGACTGAAGTTCTTAAACAGGTTCCTCGAATGTGAGTTTCACTGAATTTATCAAGGGCCTGCACTGGGCTGTCCCCATCCTGACTTGAGAATAGGACTAGCCTCGCAGAGAAAATGGAGCAAAGTGCTTTCTCCAACTCCTTTTGATCTACGGCTTTGTGGCTAACGCTGCCAACTGGCACAGGTCTGATGGCTGTCAGCAGCAAGTGTGGCATCTGTGTGTTGGCCAGTTGGAAGCTGACATGAAGCGCCAGGGTATTTCCCTGCAACTAGGTCAATACATTTGCTCACAACCAACAATAGTTTGATTTGAATCATGGGGACAATTAAAAAAAATGTTCCAGTTTATAAGAATTTAACATCTCAGCATGTGTAGTTTTATACATTTGCAATTTTTTATCTTCTAGTTCGGAAGGCAAAGAGAAAATAGAAATAGAAAAGTCAGAGGATTCCACTGGGGGTGAAGCGCAGCAAATATTCTTCTTTTCACTCAGCGCTCACTAGAGCGTCATGGGTTTTCAGTTTCAAGCTCAATTTAACTGAGCCTTTTGGGCTCTGAGTTTCATTTAGTCCAGGCCAAACAAAACTTCCTTATGGCAAGAAAGAAAAAGAAAAGAAAAGAAATATCAGATTGAAGGGAGAAAGTCCACACAAAGATTCCTGAACATTAAGAAGGCTATAATATACACTTGTCTTCATGCAACTTGTGCATATAAAACATATTGGATTGATTAGAATTGCAAATGGATGTCTAAAGCTCTCTGGCCTAAAAACCCTCTATCAAACCTCTAATAGGACTCCTCCCCATTACAATTATTAACTCTTCTCCACTCTCATTTCCCTCTAATTCTCTTCATGCTACTAATCTCTGAACATCTGCTAGCCCCTAAACAATGCCAGTCTCAGGCATCATTTATTAATCTCTAATACATTATCTGGGAGCAGGGGCACTTACCAATTTTAACTCTCAAAATAAAAACTACTGAGTTAGTCCAAGGAAGAGGAATGAATAGAACAAGAATAAAACCAAGCCATAATGACCCACAAGGTTTAATGCAAGAGATTAAAATCCAAACGCAGGTGAACGAAGGCAAAGAAGCAAATACAATGAGGCCAGTTCTCTGCTGCCTCTTTACACAAAGCTCCCATTGACTTTTCCTGAAGGGCTCCAAAGAGGGCCCAAGGTGTAATGTGTTTGCCGGTATGACTGGTATGCACTGACTGCCCTTTCCTAAGCACACAGGCAAACACATTCAAGTGTTTGTGACATGGCCTCTTTAGTAGTGGACCTGAATTTTAGGTTAACAAGGAATGCAAAAGCATTTTGAAAACAAAGAACAAACCCTAAATGTGAGTGAATTTGCTTCTTAAAGGCAAGCAAAGTATCCTAAGATTTGAGTTGAGCAGACTATTTCTTCCAGAGTTTTTTCTCACTCCTTACCATCCATGTCTTCCACCCCGTTCAACAAAACAATGAGACTGCTGGGTAAGAAGCAGAGAATTCTCTTAAGTTCAAATGGCATGCACTGTGTGTCTGGATCAAAAAGTCCTAGAGCTTGGGCAACAGTCCATATCTTGCCAGGTTTAATTGGCTAATAGGGACTCTATTGTTTCCAGCCATCAATGCATTACACAAAACACACAATACTCCCTTCAGGTACAAGACTAAAAAGATCATAAGAGTAAAAAATAACCTGGAAGCTTAGAGTGAGTTTCAATAAGAAGAGAAACCAACTTTACTGTGAAGGACAAACAAAAGAACAAGTATGAATAAGGAAAAGACTGGATTGCAAATCCAAAAACATAGTGACATTCAGGAAAATCACATGAAGAAACAGAAAAACTAGTATGAAGAAAATAATAGAAGAAAAGTGATTTTCTGAAGCCTAATGAAAATTCCAAAAGAAGAGTCTGCCTTTTCAGAGGATTTTGTCTATTAATTTTGTTACCTTTGGCAAATCATGTGGAAAAGGCATGACTCCCAACCCTGCAAGTAAAGATAGGCTGTCTCAATCCTGTCAGATGCAAAGTATAGGCAATAAATATTTCTACATTTTTTTCATTCTTGTTAACTAATTGCTTTTTCATTCCTGACCTGCTAAATATACAAACATTTCTTTTCATTATCTCCAGATGAGAGAACCATTTGATGATAAGATACGATCTATTTTATGACATTTTCAATAGAAAATATTTAGCAAAACTTAAAAAAATACTGCAAGATGATTATTCAAACTAAGAAAAGGAATTTATCAGGAGAAAAGACAACAATGATAAAATATCTAAGACTATTCACTTTGTGAATTTATAATCTACTGGAATAACTATTAAAAGATTTCAAAATATCTACAATCTCCAGGTTAAGAACAACATCAGCAATTAACCTTGAGATTGTAGACTTGTTGTATGGTCCTCATGCAGTAAGCCTTCCATTTTAGCCCATTCTGAAAGAACACTCACAACCTCCTCTGGCTGCTACCAACAGGATGACTTGTAAGTCCGTGTTCTCAAAGTGTGCTCGCCGGACCAGGAGCATCACCAGGAAACTTGATACAAATGCACATTTGCACACACATCCCTGCCCTCCCCCCGCTAAATCAGAGACTCTAGAGTCGGAAACAAGCCTTCTAGAATATTCTCAGGCACAACCAAGTCTGAGAACCATTGATTTAAGTGAGGAACATGAGAACTCCACAATCTAAGGAACCTGAAGAAAGAAAAATAGGAAATAAAAAGACACCAATTAAGAAAGATGGAAAGAGAAAATGAAACAATAAAGGACAATATAAAAGAAAACAGAAAGAGATTGATATTGGATGAAAAATCAAATCCCTTATTTTCACTTCTATAATCTCAGTACCTGAGATTATTTAACCAGTTTTGTAGTCTATAACCATTTCTTAGAGACCAAATCGCATATTTTTTTTTCAGTTAACACAATGCAAATAACATGACTCCAAATTGCTATGACCAGAGATTTTACTTTTACATCGATTGTTAATAAGAACACTTCTGTTATTTGATTGAATCTAAATACGTTGTAGGTTGTTTAAAATAGTATTTATGTCCTGTGTTCTTAGAAGAAAAAAAAAAAATATATATATATATATGCGTCAAGGAAGCTTCAGGCTGGTAAGGTGGACTAAGAATAGTCTGGAGAGATGTGGGTTTCCCACTGTTTTAGCTGTGAAAGTGTTAGAAAGCTTTTCTCCAGGCTTAGTGTTCATTTACTTGAAAAAAAGAACAACATGCAGAGGTGGGCTCCACACAATTTGCCTTGAAAACCCAGCATGTAAAAGCCATCCTGTCAGATACGATGCCACCACCAGACCAGCCAGCTCCCCTCATCAACAGTGGCGGTCACAGTTCAAACTTAGGCTCAGGGTCCCCAGACAACCCGTTATGCCTCATCGTCACCGGTTCAGTTCCAGGCTCATGTACTGCCCCACAACCCCTCATTATTCATTCAGCAGATACTTTGTAGAGCACGTCTCTGCTCAGTTCAATTGTTCTGTGGCTTATTAAACATACACATATGAATAAGATATGGCAGCTAAGACACAGCCTGTACAGCCTTGTGATGAAGCTCACGGTTCCTACCCTTGTCTGTTTCTCTACCTTCATTTCACCACAGAGGAAATCATTTGTGGTGCAGTCCTGACTTTTTGGCTTTGAAGTATGGCCTAGCAAAAATTTAAAAAGCCACAGGGCTTGAAGGCCAGAAAGACAGTAGCCAGATGGCTTGATATTTGGAAGGCCTTCAGGTTTCCACTTGGCTGTCACTACCCCCAACAAGCCTTCTTTTTTCCCACAAATCTAGAAACAACAGTCCTTCCACGTGGTCCCACAGTGGACACTTCTGAACACTGTTGCATTGGCCCTGTTGTCTGTCACCTCAACGAAACCGTAAGCTCCCTCAGCACCAAGTTGTGTTGACTGTGTTGCATTTCCCAGGGGTCCCAACCAGCCCAGCCTTAGCCATGTAATTAGTTACATGAAAAAGTGGGTGAGTAACTGCATACCAAGCTACGCCGTGGTTCAGAAAACTCTTTTTAATTAGATAGATTGAGGCATCATTGCATAATTTGCCTACAACAAAACTCACTCAATTTAAATATACTGTTTGATTAGTTTGGGCAAATGTATACAGTCCTATAACTACCACCACACTCATGATGTGGAAACCTTTTATCATTCCCACGTTTGTAGTCAATCCCCTACACCACCCCCAGGCCTAGGAAATCAATGATATTCTTTTTGTCACTACCATTGTGCCTTTTCCAGAAAGTCATCTAAATAAAATCATACAGAAAATATTTCATCTTTAATGTCTAACATCTTTCAGTTAGCACTATGCTTTTTACATCCATCCAAGTTATCGGATCTGTCAGTTAATTTGTTCCTTTTAACTCTTGAGTAATATTCCATTGTGTAAGTGTACTGTTATCCATTCATCTGTTAATTTTGTTTATTCAATCATCTGTCAACCCATTTTTGAATTGTTTCTAGTTTTTTCTATTATGAATAAAACCACTATGAACATTTTCATATAGGTCTCTGTGTAGGCATGTATTTTCATTTCTCCTGGGTAAATACATAGGCATGGAATGGTTGGGTCACACAGTAGCTATATATTTAACTTGATAGTAAAACTTCCAAGCTATTTTCCTAAGTGTCTTTACCACTTGAAATTGCCACCAGCAATGTATTATAGTTTCAGTTGCTCCATAGCCACACCAGAACTTGATATGTCAGTCTGTCTAATTTTAGCTGTTCCAGAGTGTTAAGTAGAAGTATCTCCTTGCAGTTTTAGTTTCCATTTCTTTATTGACCAATGATGTTAAGCATTTTATCCATTCATGTGTCTTCACTGGTGAAGTATCTAATTCTTTTGCTTCTTTCTTTCCACTCAGTTGTTTGTCTTTTAATTATCGAGTTGTAAGCATTCTTTATATGCTCTGGGTTCAAATTCTTTACCAGATGTATGGTTTACAAATATTTTCTCCCAGTCGATGGCTGACCTTTCCATTTTCCTAGTGCTGTACTTCAGAGAGCAAAACTTTTCAATTTGATGAAGTCCAATTATCATGTTTGTCTTTTACAGTGCATACTCTTTGTGTGATATCTTGTTAGACAAATCTTGTCTAACCCAAGATCAGGAAGATTTTCTGCTAAATTTCCTTCTATAACTTTTATGACTGTAGATCATACACTTAGTCTATGATCTCAGAAATTTTTTTAACCCAAAGTCACAAAAATTTTCTCCTATGTTTACTTCCAGCAGATTTGTTGTTTGGGCACACATATTTAAGTCTATGATCAGTACTGAGTTAATGTTGTGTATGGTGCAAAGTAAGATTTGGGGCTCATTTTCCCCCCTATGAATAATCATTTTGTTCCAGCACCATTTGATTAAAAAAACTCTTCTTTTTTCTACTGAATTACATTGGTAATTGAGCATGTATGTGTTGATCTATTTCTGGACCTTCTGTTTTGACCTCTTAATTTATATACCAATCATTATTCTGTCTTCATTTTTGTAGATTCAGAATAACTTTTGAAATCACGTAGTGTAAGTCAGGGTTTTTTCCTTTTTCTTTTTTTAATTGTTTTGGCTGTTTTAGGTCCTTTGCCATTTTTTATATAAATTTTAGAATCACCTTGTCAATTTCTACAAAAAACTTGCAGGGATTTTTATGGGAATTTCACTGAATCTATGGATGAATTTTTGGAAAATTGACATCTTAAAAATATTGATTCTTTGGCATAACATGTAACCAAAATGTACCTCTATAATTTCCTGAAAGTAAAAAAGATTTAAAAAAATAAAAATAAATATTGATTCTTTGGATCCATAAACATGCCATATCTCTCCATTTATTTAGCTAATCTTTAATGTATCTCATCAATGTTTTATAATTTTCAGTGTACAGGTTTCACACATATTCAGTTATAGTCACCTCTATTGCATGCTTTTTTATTCTATTATAAATGGCATTACCTTTTTAATTTCCAACTCCAAATATTGCTGCTAATATACAGAAATGCTACCATCTTTGTAAACTGGCCTTATACACTACAACCTTGCTAGGCTCACTTATTATTCTCATAACATTTTTGGAAATTCTTTAAAATTCCCTAAATAAATACTGATGTTGTCTACAACAATGAAAATTTTACTTTTTCCTTTTCCAATCTATGTATATTTTATTTCCCTTTTTGCCGTGTTGCACTATTTAGGACCATCACTACAATGTTGGATAGAAGTAGTTACAGTGAATATTCTTTTCACGTTCTACTTAGAGAGAACAAATTCAGTCTTTTTATTAAGCATGATGTGAGCTGTAGTGATTTGGAGATGCCCTTTGTCATATTGAGGAAATGCTCTTCTATTCCTAGGTTGCTGAGGGTTTTTACCTTGAAAGAGTCTTGACTCTTATCAAAGATTTTGTTGTTATATTTTGTTCTGTTTTCTTGAGATGATTGCATGGTGTCCCATTTTTGTCTGTTAATGTGGTGTATTATATTGATTGATATTTTTTAAATGTTAAACCAATTTGGCTTTACTGGAATGAGCTGCAAGTGGTCATAATGTATTATCTTTTGTACATATTGCTAGATTTGATTTGCTGTTTTGTGAAGGGTTTTGGTAGCTATGATCATAAGATACACTGGTCTGCAATTTTCCTTTTTCCAAGGAATACATAAATATATAAATAACGTAATTGTACCAGGGTGATACTGGCTTAATAAAATGAGTTAGAATGTATTCTTTATCCATTTTCTGGGACAGTTTGTGTAGTAGTGGTATTACAGTTTTCTTTAAAATATTTGATTGACTTTACCAATGAAGCCAGCTGTGCCTGGATATTTTTTGTGAGAAGAATTTTAATTAAAAATTCAATGATAAAAAACTATTCATGTCATCTACTTCTTTGTGTCTATTTTTGTTCTTTCAAAGAATTTGTCTATTCCATCACACTTGTGAAAATTTGCATAAACTTGTTTCTAACATTTTCTTGTCTATTTATCATTTTTAGGATTTATATTTATGTTCTGTCTTTCATTCTTGGCAGTGGATATTTGTGTTTTTTTCTTTTTCTGGATTAGTCTGGCTTGAGGTTTAGCAATTTCATTAATCTTTGGAATCAAATTTTACTTGCTTTGATTGTTTTGTTTTTCCATTTCTATTTCATTGATTTCTGTGCTGTTTATTATTTCCTTCCTACCACTTACTTTGAGATAAATTTGATCTGTGTTCTAATCTTAAGGTAGAAGCATAAAGCATTGATTTTAGACCATTTTCTTTTGTTATATGAGCATTTTAATGCTATAAATTTCTCTGTAAGCACTGCTTTAGCTGCATTCAACAAATTTTGATATGTTGTATTTTTGTTTTATGTAGACAAACTATTTTCTCATGTCTTCATTGACACATGGGCTATGTAGAAATATGTTATTTTCAAAATAACTGGGAGTTTTTGCAGATATATTTCTGCTATTTGTTTTTCACTTAATTCTGTTGTGGTCAGAGAATATATTTATATTTCAGTCTTTTTAATGGATTAAATTTTGTTTAATCCTCAAAATATGGACTATTTGGTGAAGATTCCATGTGTGCTTTATAAATGTTTATATTCTGTTTCTTTGGGTGGAGTGATCTATAAATATTAATTAAGTCAAGTTGGTTAGTAGTGTTGTTCAGCTGCTCCATAACCTTACTATTTTTTTATCTACATGTTCTATCAATTATTGAAAAAAAAAGTATTGACATTATCTATTTTAAAATTTAAGTATTATTAAATAATTATTTCTATTTCTTCTTTCAGTTCTGTCAACTACATCATGTATTTTGAAACTCTACATACACATTGAGGATTGCTATGTCTTCTTGACAAATTGATTCCTTTATTATTAGAAAATCACCATCTTTATCACTGGTAATTTTTCTTATTCTAAAGTATATTTTATCTAATGTTAATATAGCCACTCCAGATTAATTTCCATTGGTGGTTGAATGGTCTATTTTTGCTCAACCTTTTACTTTTAACCCTTCTATATTTATATTTAAGGTAGATTTCTTATAGACTGCATATAGTAGGAACTTCTTCGCTTTTTTTCCCCCAATCAGACAATCTCTGCAATTTAATTGGCATGTTCCAACCATTTGCATATACTGGAATTATCAATATGGTTGAGTAAATCTACCATCTGGCTCTTTGTTTTCAATTTTTACCATCTGTTCTTTTTTTTTTTTCCCCTGTCTTCTTTTGGATTAATGGGACTTTTATTACTATTATCATTATTATTATTATTCCATACTTCCTCCTCTTTTTCTTGCTAAATCTATTGCTTTGTTTAATTTTGAGTGGTTGCTTTCATATTTACAATATACATCTTTATTTTATCATAATATCTGTTCAAATATTGCACTACTCACATACAGTACAAGAATCCTATAATAATATATTCTATTTTCACCCTGCCATTCTTTATGTTATAGACCTTACTATATACACTGTTATTTCTTTTGCTCGGGATACTTATTTTTAAAGAAATCTACATATAAGAAAAATATCTTTTATACTTACCCACATATTTATCATTTCTTATATTCTTTATGTAAATCTTAATTTTTATTTATTGTCATTTTCCTTCTACCTTAAAGAACTTTCATCAGTATCTCTTATAATGTAGGTCCAAAAAGTCATTTTTAAGATATTCTCACTGAATACTGGATACTAATTTGACATTTTGAAAAGTTTTTCTCTCTGTATTTTAAAACAAGTCACTTCATTTTCTTTGAACTTGCATAGTTACTGTTAGAAGTCTGCTGTAATTTTTATCTTTTTCTTTCTGTACACAATATGATTTATTTTAATGTTATTTATTTTAGTTTTAAGAGTTTATATTTATTACTAGTTCTCTTTAAGCTATGATGTGTACTTGTCTGTGTTTTTAAAAATACCTACTCTGCTTTTAATTTATTGAGTTTCTAGAATATGGGACTTTATCATTGTCATAAATTTGGAAAATTTTTATCATTTTTTCAAATATTATTTAACCCACCATCTGAGACTCCAATTACCAGATATTGTCCAATAGGTCACTGATGCTTTATTTTTTTTTTAATTTTTCATGCTTACTTTTGGGATTTTCCCATTGTTTCCTATTTATGCCTTCAATTTCTCTGCTTTTTTCATACATATACAATTTTCTATTATTCTTATCCATTATATATTTTATTTCAGATATTGTATTTTTCATCTCTAGAAGTTACATTTTCATTATTTTTTATATCTTGCAATTTTTTCTGCTCATTGTGTTCATTTTATTAACATCATGTACATATAAAGCATATTTATTATAGATGTTATAATATTCTTTTCTCTTAGTTTCTTCATTAATGTCATTTCTGGATCTGTTTTCATAGACTGACTTCCTTTATGGGTATGGGTTATATTTTCTATTTCTCTAAATATCTAGTGATTTCTTTATTGAAGGCTATTCATTTAGATTTTTCTCTTTTTTGAGTGATGGATTTTATTGTATTTCTTTAAACACTTTTGGACTATTTCTTAAAGGTAATTAAGTTAATTGTGGGCTAGTTTGATACATTTGTTACATGGTTTTAAACTCTTTGGGGACACATCTGGAGTAATTTTATTCTTGATGCAATTTAGCTCCACTCCTAGGTTTTGCCATTTCTAGATATCTACGGAATGCCCCAGGTATTAAACAAGGTTTCTTTATCATAGTTTGATTTAGAGGAAATATGAAAGTTTCTTAGTCCTGTGTGAGCTCTGGGAATTTTTGTCTTATGGCTCCCAAGTAATAGCTACTTCCTTGGAAATTGTTCTCATCTGGCCTTGAATAGTTTTGTTACTGAACGTTCAGTCCTTAATCCCACAGCTGAATAAAGAAGGAGGACTAGTAGTTTGAGAAAAAAGAAAGAGAAGTTTATTAATTTGCCAGCAAATGAGGAGAATGGCAGAGTCTCATCTTAAAGTACCGTTGTCCTCCCTATAAGCAGAAATGCAGAACTTTTTAAAGGAGTTTTCAGTTTGAAGCTACTGCTGTTTAACTATAGCTGATGGTCCTGATCAACTGTGTTGATCTCTGGTGAAGACAATCTTGTGACCCCTGAATTCCGTTGAGTCATCTCTGTGGCACAAGGAACAAAAAACATTCTTCTACCCCTCTGATTATTGGCCTTGGGCAGGGGTGCAGGTTTTAGTTCCCAAAAAGAGTGGGGGTGGGCATTAAAAAGACCACTCACAAAACATTTTACCCTTTTTCAGGCAATTCACTCTTAGAGTTTCACCCTATGCATTGCAAACTGGTATTCGCTCAAAGGCTCAAGAAGACCCCCATGCACATTTCTGGAGCTCTTTCTCTGTGTAGTTCCCTCCTCTCAGTACTATATCACAGAAACTAGACTTTCTGAACTCCAATCTCTGTCTCCTGAACTCTGCAAGATTGCCAGATTATGTTTGGGTTCCCCCTCCCTACACTGCAGGGAATTTCCTTCAGGCAGAAAGCACTCACTCAACTTATTTGCTTTCAAAATTTAAAGAAATATAAATATTTATATCTGTTGGCAAAGTGAGATTATCCTTTTAATCACAATAAATGGCATGCATGAAGTTCAATTCTATCCAAGGTGTTTTGTTGGCAGGGATCAAGGCATAGAAATTTCCCTGAGAAATCTGTCTTAACACTGGAAACTCTCAACTGATTTTCTAAAACTTGGTTTCTCAGTTTCCTGATAAATTATATTCACAAATAAGCTCTACCTTGCTTGTAGAGTCACTAATACAGTGAATGAAAATGAAACACAATTAAAGAACTTTTTCTGAAGCTGGGCACGGTGGCTCACACCTGTAATCCTAGCACTCTGGGAGGCTGAGGCAGGTGGATCACTCGAGGTCAGGAGTTCGAAACCAGACTGAGCAAGAGCGAGACCCTGTCTCTACTAAAAAAAGAAAGAAATTAATTGGCCAACTAAAAATATATAGAAAAAATTAGCCAGGCATGGTGGTGCATGCATGTAGTCCCAGCTACTTGGGAGGCTGAGGCAGAAGGATCGCTTGAGCCCAGGAGTCTGAGATTGCTGTGAGCTAGGCTGATGCCATGGCATTCTAGCCTGGGCAACAGAGTGAGACTCTGTCTCAAAAAAAATAAAAAAAAAATAAAAAAAACCTTTTTCTGAAGTTTGTAAAGCAACGAGTATTCACCTTATTCCACTGATAAAGTATCTGTGGCACAAAGAATTAGAAGACTTTTCAAAAGTCACACAGTCAGTAACTTGTTGGGGTCAGGAACAACCCCAGTCATTAATATTTATCTAAAGGTTTAAAATACTCACTAGCTATAATGCACACATGAAAAGTTTCTCAGAATGTTACTTTGCCAGTAGGTTTCCTCCAGGTATACTTTTTCATCAAAAATAATCAGGATGATTATAGCATCTTGATGCCAATGATTATCTACGTCAAGGAGTTCAGTCTTTACAATACAACAATAACATAGAGTTTGGAATTACTAGTGTACCCATTATATTACCTTTTATTGTAAAGTTAAAAGAAATGTCACCCAAGTCTTCTTGTGTCTCATAAGCCTGTGAGAAAATGAAATGTTGACATTAATATCCAAATTTCACAGCTTACCTCTGAGACCTATTAGAGGATCTCAGACCACCACTGAGAAGCTTCCAAGTATTTTGAGAGTCTTCAGAAGTACCTCACAGGTGAGTATCAGTCAGGATGATCTCTGAGTATAGGACAGGAAACAGGCACCACTTTTTCTCCAGTTTCCTGTCATTCCTATCATCCCCTATGGAGTGGGATGATAGCGCCACCCTTTTCCCAGACTTCCTTCTCTCTCTCTCTCTCTCTCTCTCTCTCTCTCTCTCTCTCTCTCTCTCTCTCCCTCTC
>CAUYRT010019978.1:0-14798 GCA_963574885.1 Lepilemur ruficaudatus
ACTCCTGGGCTCAAGCGATCCTCCTGCCTCAGCCTCCCGAGTAGCTGGGACTACAGGCATGTGCCACCATGCCCGGCTAATTTTTTCTATATATATTTTTAGTTGGCCAATTAATTTCTTTCTATTTTTAGTAGAGACAGGTCTCGCTTTTGCTCAGGCTGGTTTGGAACTCCTGACCTTGAGCGATCCTCCCGCCTCGGCCTCCCAGAGTGCTAGGATTACAGGTGTGAGCCACCGTGCCCTGCCAAGCTGGTGCCTCATCTCTTAGTGGATGTCATCCTTTGTGTTGTGCTGTCTTCTCTAATTGCTGAAGGAGGACTTAGCTTTCGGCCTTATCATTGCAAGGAAAGAACTGAAGCTTGGAAGGCTGAGTTAAAGATTAATTTGAATGACCAAAACGACGTTGTTTCAACCTCCACCACCCTCTTAGAAACAAACTTGTCTTCCCTGTCTTTCCCCAAAATGAAAAGTTCCTCCCAGGAGTGTCTCGGAACTTTGTGTATGTAAAGCCCTGCTGGATCCGTATCTATTTTCCAGACATGCCTGGAGTCTAGCAGGAATCATTTATTATTTATTCCCCAGCATGATATAGCTTGATTGCTTACTCTCACTAGGGTTTGAGAAGTGGAGACTCAGGAGACAGAAACACACCAGCTACGACAGTTTGACGTTTGTACATGAGCAGAACAATCTCGACTTATTGTTTTACTTCTTCTCTCGCATCGTGGGAATGGATCTAAGAACTGGGTGGGCCCTTGCACGGGGTCACGGCCGACGGCTCACGGAGGAGACGCAAGCGCATCCTTGTCAGTCTCCAACCTGCTTGCTCTGCCTTTTGTTTTCCTGGTGAGGATTGCAAAGGATATTTCAGAACTCTTCCCAAATTAAAACCATCATTTTGACGACCATCCCTCATGTAATTCAAATGTCTAAATTTGAGACCTGTTTAGTCCTGCTACGAAGTGGCTGCTTTCTTACCAACAGCTTCTGAAGTTGGGGGGAAAAACCCCATCACTGAGGAGAGAAAGACAGACAAATACAACCGAAGCCCTGGGATGCTTTCTGAAGCCTCCAGCTTTGTTTTTGCAGAGAAACCTATGACGGCCAATGGTCACTAGGGGGCGCCAGCGGGCTTTCAAAAAGGCGCCGGCGGCGTTGCTCCTCGCCCCGCCCCTCCCGCGCCTTCCCAGAGACGCCCGCGCGGCGACGTTACGCCGTGACGTCAGCGGCCGGAGGGGCGGTGGCCATGCCCGCAGGAGGAGCCGAGCGTGCAGGGAGTGGGGCGCCGTGCTCTCCCGGCCCGCCCAATTCTCAGCTTGAATCATCGCCCTGATGTTACTTTAATGTGCTTCGGGGCCCCGGGGGTGGAGTGGGTGGCGGGGGAGCGGCATTTAATTTCCTCTGGAGTCGGAGACGTGCCTGACGCTGCTCCTGCGGGCGGTGCGTGCGGAGCGTTCACGATCCTGCGGCGGCGGCGGCGGGGGGGCCTTTTCCCTATTTGGCAGACTTCGTGGCAACGTTGAGTTTTTGCTAGCAGAGAAGGAAAAAAAGGAAATGAACGTTTACTAAATGTCCGATCTGTGCCGTGCACTTTGCAGTCGTCATAGTATTTAGCCTTCAAAATAACCTGCTGAGGTTTGGTGATTGTTCTAGATACTAACACTAGGAAGGAGACGTCCAGAGAGGTGAAGCAATCTGCCTGCTGCTGCACAGCTGATGACGACCCCGCTGAGCCCAGGGAGCGGCTGGGTCGACCTGGACCCTCAGCCTTCCGGGTCTTGCTGCCTGGGGCTCGCAGACAGGGCTGTTCATTGTTGCCCCTGAAGCTTTTAAAGTACAACCAAATCCATATTTGCAAAGGGGAAATAGCACTGTTCTGGACAGCAAAGTTAAAGCCTAAATTTAATCAAGCCAATGCTTATGAAGGACCTTTTGTCCACCAGGCGCTATGCCTAATGCGGTTCCAGTTGAGGGCCTCGTGTGCTTAATTCCGGGGAGGTAAAAAAGAAAAAAGCACTGCTGTTAGGGAAAGCATGTCGTTTTGACCAAGACGACATAGATTCGCTGTGTCTCCATCAAGTAAATAAAGGGAAGATAGCAATTATCTAATGAATTGCTGCTGACGAGAAACTCTTGATTCTTCACTATGTTACCAAATGAAGGGAAGATTGACGATTATAAAGAAGAATGCAGCCGGCTGGAAGCTCGGCAAGAAAGTGCCAGTCAAGACTCTGGAAATTCAGCAACAGGGAAAAAATAGTTATAACTGAGTGCCTGGTGCTGAGTGGGCTCTCTGTAAAGGCTGGATCCGGGTTGAATGATGCCTTTAAAAATGTTGATGGGCCCCCAGTGAGCACCCTAGACTTCTTTCAGCTGGAATCCCATTCACGTTGCCCTCCACGTGAAAGTGTAAAATAAGAAACCACACCATAAGACACTTCAAACATCAAAGCACCCAGCTCTGTTCCTCTTACATTCCTCCTGATAGAGTAAGGTGTTTGGCTTCCTGCTGCTGACATATTTGCAGGAACTGTGCCTAAACCTCGAACATGACACCTTCCACATATCTAGTTTTATCATACAGAGATTTGAAAGATTTGTGAACGTGAAATGACTCTGAAGTCTCTTAGATGAGGCGTCTTAAATGGCCCATCTCTTCTGGAATCGGAGGGAGCTGGACTAGAGTAAGAAGGTCTGATGGCCAAAATACATATTATGTAATATTTAGTCACTTGCATGTGACTGAAAGCTTAAACCATAGTTAGTGTAGAAGAAAATGATAATGATGTCATTTATGTGTGCTCCTGTTAGCATCTCTTCACCCAACAGCCTTTACAATTAATTAACTCCCAACAGTGCCTTGTAAAGTAGATAAACAAGTAGGGACTCTTTGTAAAAACATTAATGCCCCCTTTGCAAAAGAAAACAAAATGTGGAAAGGAAAAAGATCTGAGAAGGGAAATTCAAAGGCAGGGTCTAATTTCATCTGTGCTCATGGGTGATAGGAGGTGACGTCATTTGGTAGGGAAGATATTTGGAAATTCAGACTCTTGAACAGTGTCAGTCTTTTCTCCTCACTTTTTAAATTTGTAAAGGCAAATGGTAATTATAACATTTACCAATTAATGGGTGTTTCCTTCGTGCCAGTTACGGACCTGACCTAAACTCTAAAATTATTTTTCTTAATCCCTAGAAGTTTGATGTTATTATCCCCATGTGTATGAGGAACAAACTTAAATTAATATCTTTTCTTACCATCCTACAGCTAGTGAATTTTGATGGTTCCTTGAGTTGTTGGGGAGATTTGCTACTACTGGTGGTCTCAGCGTGCTTTGTCATTGGGGCATGTAGGTAGGGGTTAATAGTGACCTTGGCTTAGCGATGACAAAAATAACAGCTACAGTTTATTGACGGTCCACTGTGAACCGGTCTCTTCACACGTATCACAGTTTATTGACGGTCCACTGTGAACCGGTCTCTTCACACGTATCATCTCTTAATTTTCACCAAATCATTTGCAAGAAAGGTTTTATTTTTTTCCTTTTCACAGAGGAAACAACGTTTCACAGAAGAGGAAACAGGTTTATTTTGCTAGAAAGTGATGGTACCAGGAGTCAGAGCTAACTTTGTCCAGACCCCAGGCCTATGTTCTTCCACCTTCCAGGCCAAGGTTCCTTTTGAGGACACCAGACACTGACCTGCTTGCATGGGACAACCCCCCCTGGTGGAAGGGAGAGAGGTACACAGTTAATGCCCTTGTATGAATCAATCCTTCCTGGTTTACAGGGAGTCAGTCCCTGCTCCTTACTTTCTTTGTCATCTTCCGTTTCTTAGCTGGAGACCCTAAATATGCATTTTCTATTTGTGACTCACTCTGTTTTTCTGTCTTGCTCATTATTAATAAAAATAGCTGACAAAACAAACAGTAGGGCAGCCTACAAAATATGAATGAACCAACACATACCCACAGTGTCTCCTTTTTTTGTTTTGTTTTGTTTTCTTTCCCATTTTAGACACTTTGGGTGGTTAGCAAAATCTACCAGAATATATCTTACTTATTTTCAGGATCTGTCAGAAAATTGTTATGTTGTCTTGGCTCTTGGGCCTGCTGTTTAGCCCGCACCCTTGTTTGGCATGAGGTAAGCCTAGAATAAGAGAATAAACAGTTGCTTGTATGACACTTCCATGGAAAGGAAGTCATTATATGACACCCAAATGGAGAAACTCTTCTTGTTAATCCCGGATGATTGAGGAGGTCAAAGCTCTACTTTCAACTCTGGAAGCATGAGTCTGCATTCTCTCACTGCCGTTAGCACCCTGGTTTTCTTCCTTAATGTTCTGAGTTTATTTGTGTTTTTCTCTCCCATTCAGCTGTAAACTTTGGAATAATAAGGACCAAGTTTCCTAACGGTTTTCATCCTGTTTCTAGTAGTAACTGGTTTTCTGTCAAGGTTGGTGGGAAAAATATTAAGAAGATAAATAGATTGGATATGAGATCAAGTACCTGCCAAGGAATTTGGACTTTATTGTATGGTCCAGTGGTTCTTAACTGTTTTTTTTTTTTTCCTATCCCAGAACATAAGGTATGTGATACACCTACTAGCAATTACTGTCCCCTTCTTGAGTGTGTGTCGGGATGCGGGGGTGGGGATGGGGGTGGGAGAAGGACAGACATGAGGCAGCCGTGTAGTTAGAATTTCCGAAGAGAAGCATCTAGGTTTTGAAAAAAAAAAAAAATCCCTTAGTGACATGTGAAAACCATCCTCCCAGCCCCGACCAGGGGCAGTGGAGAGAGTGAAGAGACACTGAAATTTTTGATTGGGAACAAGGAAAGAAGAAGAAATGTTTTTGGAGTGACATTGTCAAGGTGTACTGAGTTGGGAGTAGGCATGAATCAGAAACAGAAAGGAGAGAGATGCATAAGCTAACTCCGGGTAAGCGCAGGTCAGAGCGGTTAGGGGTACAAATCTCTGGAGGCCATGAGAGCCCCCACCAGACAGTTTGCTTTAAACATCTGCCAGGTCCAGTTTGCTTTAAACATTCTGCCAGGTCCAGAAGGCCCAAAGACAGCTCACGATCGTTACTAGTCCAAGAAACAACTTGCTTATACTCTTTCATCTCCTCTCTCCCTATCTTTTAACCTCTTGCTGCTCAAAGTGTGGTCCTAGGACCAGTGGCATCAGCATTGCTTGGGAGCTCGTTAGACTTGCTAAAACTCAATCCCCACCCAGATGTATGGGATCATCTGCATTTTAACAAGATCTCCCGGTGATCTGCAAACACATTCAAGTTTGAGGAGCATGGGAAGCCCAAGCTGGGGCTCACACACTAGTAGAGGTGCTTTGGGGAAAGCTTCCCGGGCATGAGAGAGATCAACCACACTCCCCAACCTGAAATAGTGGACAGCCTTCCTCACTGAACACATCTCAGAGGGAACGTGGGTGACGAAAATAAAGTCGCATTGTATTTGCTCCCCTCGTGTTGTGCATGTTCAAAATATTGGGGACAGGCACTTGGTAAAGGCTAGTTTATTTCTTCCCTTTTCTACATATAATAGTTGTTTCTCAAAGTGTGGTCTGCTTCAGAATCACCTGGGCTGCTTGGACTTTAGAGCTAATGACTTGGGCACATCTGCATTTTTAAAAGTGCCCCAGGTGACCCTTATGGACACTAACACTTAGGGTGACTGACCTAGCAGTCCCTGGGGCTCCAAACTTTGCCCTGTGGCTGCTACCGCTTTCTCATCCCTGTGTTCCCTTATAATTACCCTAAAGATGGACACTTGAGAAACCAAGAGAAGGAGCAAGGCCAGCAATGAGGGGAAGGGCACAGTGAATTCCATACTGTGGCCACACGAAGACCGTCACCCTCAATCCTGGCCCCTCTTCCAGTCTCTCGATTTGTGCACACGTAACCCCATCCTTCCGTCCCAGCCCATCTGATTTCCCTGTCTCCCCACCCTCTGATGTGCTTGACACAGACTAGGGAGCACAATTTGAAAATGGGGTGAAACCACTCGCCCTGCTGCCGTTTTGGGGTGTGGGAGGGCCAGCTCTCCCGGCCAGGGCCGCGTTGATGGGAGGGGATGTGGTCTCACGGCAAATGCTGAATGAATTTTGTTACAGAAACTCATGGAATATTCTTACCTATACTTTAGATCGGCTCTGTGGACTGGTCTCAGAAAAAGAGTAATATTGATAATGGTTTTTAGTGGAAGAATATCAATTTGTCTTAATTTGGGAGACTGTAACCCATTTTTAACGTTGGGGACTGCTTTTGTCACTGTGTGTCAAAGCTTGCAGAAGGCAAGGTGAATCTGTTCATTCACAGGCTGCTTGGGATGTGATAACTGTCTTTCGGAACAAAAGCGGCTTACAGACATCTCAATAACACCCACAGATGCCTCAATCACATGCAGCATATGGCTACTCTGAATATTCCATAGCATTAAATTTACCAGAAAGACCAGCTGTCATAAAAAGCAGATTTTAGGTTTCAAGTGCAATTCTCATTTGTAAAAAGGCTTCCAAAATCAAATGCCTTTTTAATGATTTGTTTTTGTTTGAGATGGGCATTGCGGTATTTCGTAGACTTGCGGGGGTCAGATGGTGGAAGGCAATGAGCCCATGGAAAGCCCTACTGGGAGGGTGCCCGAGCTCCACCTGGGCAGAGCTCACCTAGAGAACAGGACTCCGCAGCCTGCAGGTTTCCAAGGGATCACTACGAACCTGGCTGCTGTCGGGGACAAGGCAAAAGGCAGAGTGATGTCAAGCCCTGTTGCCTACAATGTCTTGCCAATGACATGGAATGGAACTTGCAGAGGAGGAAAATGTCACGTTCACACACTGACTGCAGGTGTTGAGAGGGCTCCTTGGTGTCTTTTTTTTTTTTTTTTAATGATCTGTTCCAAGAGTACTTCACATACATAGGAAGAGAAGTCAATTCTCTTTAAGAACATTGGAGAAATGTTTGTTCACTAATGAAGGTTATGTGAATCCTACATCCAGCCTTACATAGAATTTGGGAAGAAGCAATTTGGGAACTGTGATGCTTCTTATATATAATAGAATTATGGATACTGAATTTTGGATACTGCATTTTCATAAGACAATGTGGACACATGTAACATCATATGCTTAAATATTTATAAAATATTTCGTCACTATAGCAATGTGGTTTGGTGAAAGAAACATGCATTCTAGTATGAGATGGAGATAGGTACAAATTCTGATTTTTCCACTTATAATTAAATATTCTTGGGCAAACCATTGGCAGTCTATTCAAATATTTCATCTATGGAATAGAAATAATGATAGCTGTCTCACAGGGCTATTGTAAGGATTAAAAAATATAACAACATCTGGCACGTACCTGCACAAAGGACTCAATAATATTTGTTTAATACGTTGGATATTTATTTTTCTAGTCTGACTCCATTTTCATATATACAGTGAATTAAAAGCATCTCATTTTTATCAAAATTAATTGTGGTCAAAATATTAGGAATGTTTAAAGTACAGAATTTTATCTATGATAATTACCTACTTCCACAGGGTAATGTAATATATTTATTTTTTATTGTTTATTAAAGTAATTGCATTTCTTGACTGATCACCCATCATGGAATGAAATGTCATGGTAAGACATAAAGGAATAAGGAAATTTCCCTGAACGGTATGTAAGTCTGAAAAACTATCACGGAAGAGTAAGAGACACTAGATTGAATGAAAGGTTAATTGATTGCTCCCAAACCTCTTTTCCTTCCTACACCTCAAATAAAGCTAAATTCCATTAGTTTTCACTCAGAGTTTAAAAACACCCCAAAATAACAACACGATGGAAGTTGTAAGACTTGGAAATGACAGAATTCTTTGTACCCAGATCTGTGGATGCCGACCCCCTGCTGAGATGGTCGGTGGGAACCTCAGTGTTCTTTTCCCTCTACTTCTGAAACTTACCAAATCTTACGTCTCCATTCTGTCACTCCACCAGCTTTGTCAATGGCTCTTCTCTCCAGTTCGTACTTCCGAAGATGGAGGGGAACCTCCGGTCTGGGTAATGACTATACATCGTGTTGAGCTTCTGCCCCAAACATCATACGAGTCTCATACACATTCAATTCTACTTTCAAATATTTATATGTTGAAGCAAATTCATTTATGTAAGGAGCATGTATTGGGTGTCTACGTGGTGGCTTTTCCTGTGTCAGCGTCACTAAAAGGGAACTGTGTTTTCCAGAATTCATACCCCTCTGTGTTTCAGGGTTAGGGTTGTCTGTAAGAGAAATTTGCATGAGATTTGGGAGATAGAAATGAAGCACAGCCATCTTTCTGTGCTCTGAAATTTGATGCAGAGTGCCAGTCATGGTGGCAGCCCGGGCCTGTCATCGCTGATCTGCTTGACCTACCTGGGCGGCCAGGTGGGCGGTGCCTGGGGCTGCAGCTTCTCCAGCTCCTGCTGGGTTGTCTCCTTCAGGGTTCCTGTCTCCCGGCTCTGTGTCAAGGGGCCTTAGCTTTACCTGCAGGCCACCAGTGTGTCGAGGTTGGCGGTGGGGACAGACAGATGCCAGTTCTGGTTTATCCTTGCTTCCCCTGCCCTCACAGCCAGCTGTCCTTCCCAACTGCTGTCCCTGCTCACCTACATAACCTTGGGCCCCCCGTCAGATGCAAAGAAAACACTCAGCTCATGTATTTCATGTCACTCACTCCTATTGGTTCTGTTTGACCCCTGGCTGACACAGCCTCCATATGTGAGACACTCTGAGGGACCTTGGGGACAATAATGGTGAGACAGTTGAGTATTGATCTCTTTTATAGAGCTTAAAGTCTAGATCGGGAGATTATTATCATAAAACAAAAGGAACAACACATGCTACTTTTCCCTTTCAGTCAAGCTGAGGGTGTTTAATCATGCCTTTATTTTTGTAGCCCTTTTTGCTTTTCAAGGACCTTTCTTGTTATTTAATCACTGTCACAACATCTTTAAAGCTGCAAAGGAGACTAAGCAGGGATTTAAGGCCCCTCCTACCCTAAGATCACATGATTTGTAAGTGGCAGAAATTTAATCTTTTGGTTCATAATCCAGCATTTGTTTTAACGCAAAAGTTATGAAAATAACTCAAGTTTCTTACTTTAATGGGGCGAATATTACTATCAGTATGTCTACATGTTACTAAAATATTTATCAATGCAGAAAAAAAAAAACAACATAAATGAGATCTTGGCACCATGCCAAAAACCAGATTGGATTTTTTAGCTTTCAAACCGTTATCTTGATGTCAAATTGATGTGGCCACAGGAATATGAACCAATAAAATGTCAGTTGTCTTCGTGACCTTTCCTTTGATGCTAAGCTTCATCCAAAAGGCATCTACAGGTCTCGATTTCAGACCATGTTCTCTTGTGGAGTGGCAGGAGAGATGCTGAGATTTGTGCTGATACTTAACTGGAGATCATCTTCAGTCTGTCTACACAGGGGCATAGTTGGAGTGACAGACACTTCTGCTAATTACGTCACCTAGATGGATTTTGAGAAAAAGTGATAGTCACAACTGCGTTTCCTCCAGCTAAGAACTGCTGAGTGGGTCAGACCGGTGATCCAGGCAGCTCCAGATCCTGTCTCTGTCTAAACAATGAACAATAGGGTCATGGCCCTCTGTGATGTCATTCCTTAAGAGTCAGGGTAGGAGTCTACCATCCTTAATGTGTTCTTTAAAAGATTTCTATTATAAAATTAATACATGCTGGTTTAGAAAATTGAACTCTATAGAAAGCAGTATAGAAACAAGTCAAAGTCTCCTGTTCCCCTTCCCTAATCCTACCTCCCAGAGTTAGTCATTCTCAAAAAGTAATATAAACATAGTTCCAGACATCTTAAGGCTGTTTATTCAAGGATTATTTATTGAGTACCTACTAATTACCAGGCACTATTCTTGGTATTAGAATTACAGCAGTGGATAAAACAGACCAAAAAAAAAAAAATCACATAGTTTACATTTAGACCCTGGCAAAATATATATACATTAGCTAATAATATATGTCAAAACCTGTAACAAATAGATCCCAAATAGTTAATAGCTCCAAATTACAGAAATTTATATCTTGCGAATGGACATGATTGGGGTGTGGACAGTCACTCAGACACTCAGAAATGTAGAGACTCTACCGCCTTTAAGAGATGGATTCTAGGTTTTCAGAACCGTGGTCTCCATTGTGGTTAGCTGGAAGGGATCATGGGGAGAGGGTTGGGGAGGATTTTTATGAGCTTAACTTGGCTAAACCTCCACTCACATTTACTTGGCTAGAACTCTGTGACCTCGTCACACCATTTACTACTTGTGTGACTTTGGGCAAACTACTTAGTATCTCTGTGCCTCAGATTCCTCATCCATACAGTGCAGATAATCAGAATATCTACCTTGTAGGGCTGTTGTGTTGACTAAATCCTATAGTACATGTAAAGCCTTTTAAATAGCTCCTGCCACAAAATAAGCAATAAACACTGGGTGGTGAATGTAGTCTACTTGTGTGCCAGGAAGAAGGGAATATGCATTCTAGTAAGAAGTTAGTTGTTTCCGCTCGACAGGTCTAAGCTTTTCCTGTTGCGTGCGTAGGATCAAATTCTAATGACAGCTTTTAATATATTTCAAAATTTTCCATGTTACAATTATAAATCTACCTATCACTTTAAATAGCTATTTAGTGTTTCCACGTGGATGTACTGTAATATATTTAACTCTGCTGATTGACATTTAGGTGGTTTCTAGCTTTTGTATTATGAACAGAGCTCTAATGGATATTCTTGCTCACAGATTGTGGTTCGTATCTACACTGTATGCTGAAAATGCTTAGAAGTGAAATTCCTAACTTGTGCTATTCTTAAAAACTTTAGAACAGTTCAATTTAACAGAGTTTAATTCCCAAATGGGGCAGCCCTCAGAACTGGAAGAGGTTCAGAGAACTCAGTTCAGCAAGAAGGGTAGGGGGCATTTGCAGACAGAAAAGGGAGTCAGGGACAGAAACAGCTTGATCGGTGACAGGTGAAGCTTTGCCTAATTTGGGCGTGGTCTGGTGGGTTGGCAGCCTATGATTGGCTGAAGCTCAGCTGCTGTTATTGGCTGAAACTCGGTAGCTTGTTACTGATACCTATAGTACACCCCACAACTAGGTTTTCAGTTTGTTTAGGTCCTAAGTTAGGTAGTCGTTTGTTACATAGGAACTCAAGGTACGGTGGCATCCTCAGGCGAAATTTAGTTTAATTTAACACCATGTAACAGTTCTTGGGAACATTTGGCTACCAAACACAGAAAAATTGCTCTAGTCTTTTGTGAGGTCTTCTCATTGATGAATTACAAGTCTAACTGTATCATAATTCCATTATCTTAATACGCCAAAATGGGGAAAATATTAAAACTGTTTAAAAAAAATTTTTTTTAGGGCAAAATAGTTCAATTTATAAGGAAATAATAATAGCTGTCATTTATTAAGTGCCCATTTTATTTCTAATTCTTATAGCACTCTTCTCAAAGATTTAACAGATGATGTTCATTTAACAGATGATAAAACCAGGGATCAGAGAGAATTTAAGTGAATTGTCTCAAATCACATAGGAAGGGGATGGTGGAGCTGCTACTTGGACTCCATTGTGTCTAATTCCGGAATCCTTTTTCTATGCGAATCAGTCTCCAAAAGAGGAAACCATCCCTCCTCAGGGATCATTCTGCCATTAAATGGGATTAGAGCTTGAACTGACAGGCCCTCGCTCCTTGGCGTGGGTATTTCCTGCTTGTCCCTCAGTCTTCGGTTCACCCTTCCTTCTCCAAAGCCCGCAGGAGCCCTGCTCAGTCAGCAACCTGCACGCCCGTACTTGGTGCACTGCAGCATTTTCCCCTCACCCCACTGGACCTGAGTTTCTCTAGGTGTGGTCTGCAGAGAATCTGTATAAAAATCACCTGGGGTACCAGTTTAAAACATGCTCCGGGGGCTGGATTCAGTAATCTGCATTTTAAATAAGCTCTCTAGGTACTTTCATGCACAGTAAGATTTCAGAACCACTCTACTTAACTTTTTGCGGGAGGGACTGTCTTATTCATTGCTATTTCCCGGGGGTCTGATGTTTATTAAGTACTCATTAAATCTTTCTTAAGAAAAACTAATGAACCAGGATGCAGTTCCTAAACAAAACCTGGCCGATCTCTGTACCCTTGGCACCTAATGAATGTTTGGAACACTGTAGGCGTTCAATACGTGTTTGATTAAAAAAAAAAAAAGTCTTAAGTGAGCGAATACATAGCAAGGAGTGAAAAGAGTTAGGTTCTAGTTATATTTATTATGTACAAATTCTGTGCCTTTGGGAAATTCACAAAATCTCTCTGGACCTGAATTTCCACATTAAATAGATGAGATAATAATACTCATTCACATATTTCAGAGGTCACTGTGGATCCAAATCCTTAAATGAAATTACATGTATAAACAACATAACACAATGTCTGGCATAGAGCAAGTGCTGAATTCAATGGTGTCCATTGTGATGATAATAATAATGCCTGCAAAATGCTTCCTAAAGCTCCAGGCACATATGAAGCACTATGATTATTCTCATTATGTATTTAATCAAGCCGCCTGCACAGGTGATTGTGCTTTGCTTTGCCCATTAAATAGGTGGCTTCTAGGAACACCAGCAGGAGGTGTTTGATGTGCAGAGGATCCAGAGAACAGGAGGTGAGTTTTATCCTCTGCTACTTACTTCCTGTGGTCCAGCAGAAAACGCTTCGCACTAAGACAACGTCTGGATGGACTCACAGAGGTGCTGGCATCCTCCCTTGAGGAAGCAGCTGTCTTCTTGGCCAGCTCTTCCAGGGGACCATAAATGGCACTGCTGGTCAGGTTGAGAAAGGAAGGAGCTAACAAAAGCATAGAGGCCTGACAAGTAATCCCCGTGGACTTTTTGCCCTACGGTGAAAATAGAAATTTCACGTGAAGAAGTCAATTTCAGGCCCCGGTTTTTGATATTTTGCCCGTTTACGGGTTTTATCATCCTTCCATTGACAAATCGTATTTTGATTCACTTCAAAGGGCTTTTCCATTAAAGTCACAAATAACCAGGGCTTAAGGGAGCCCTCGCGCCCGCCACACATTTGCAAAGCTGCTCTGTGCGTCTCCACGGAAGGTCTCGGGTTTAATGGATTGCGTTTCTCTACGTAAGCTGCATGTTTTGAGGCTAGTTTTAGAAGTTTTGGAAGATGACAAAATTGTCTGAAGGAAGGAATTGGCAGTGGACATATTTCAGCTATAAGTGGAGTCTTGCAGTTGAACAGATACTTAATGTTAAAGATTAAGTATAAAGAAAATTATACTTATATAAGTATAATTGATAAAGTATAATGATAAAGAAAATTAATGCGAAAAAAAGCCATCTGGGAAAAAAATCAATAAAAAAATTAAGCAAATTCCTGTAAATCATGCAACATAACTATCAAAGAAGCAAATGCTAATTAGTTGACACAGCACATATATTTCAGGGTGCCCAATTAGCCACACAGCCTTCTGGGAAATTTTACCCTGTAAAAACTTTTCAGTTTACGGCCATGTTCTATGGTGAGTGACACTGTTCCACCTGTCCAGGGTAATTGGAGGAAAGGGCAGCTTGTCTCAGACAGGTGTTTGTGTAGGCTGCCCAGCGACCTTCTACAGGTGTGGCCTGGCTCACGGAGGTGAGCTAGCCAATCAGATTCCCACTCTTGGGAATACGTGTGCGCAGAAGACAGTTGCAGTTGGTGTTTAGCTCAACTCAGCAAGTGAACCTGAACGCGATGTGGCCATCGCGGCTATGTGCAAACTTGAAGCAGGTATACAGGGAGGTCATGGTATCCCTTACAAGCTGACAGAGTAGCTTTTGCTCCTTATGGTTTTCCAGTTCTGGACCCCAGGAGGTTGGATGTTCTGTGCTCTTGTTCTTGCATTGCTCCAAGATTCCACTCTGTAGGAAATCCTCCTCGCTTGCTCAGGTAAGTCTTTATTCTTTTTAGCTCATAGAGGTTGACTTACAGAAGTCCAGTCTTGCCCGGCTCCCTAACCTCATCTCATACCTTCCTCCCTTTGCTCTTTGACTTTCCGTGTTTGGGACAGGTTGTGCTCTTGTCTTCTTCCAGCCATTTGCACGTTTATTCCCTTTAGTTGGAATGTCCTTCTCCCAGATCTTCGCACATTGGACTCATTCTTATCCTTTATATCTCAGCCCCAACCCCCCAGGCCCCCATCCCTCGTCCCAGAGAGGCCTTCTCTGATCACTCGGTCTACAAGGTTATTTCCGAGTTATATTCTATGTCCTCACCCTGTTTATTTCCTTCATAGCCTGAATCACAGTGGCTCGCATATGTTCCCCCCCATTGTCTGTCTTTCTCATTAGAATGTAAGCTCCACGACAGGATTCTTGCCTGGCTCGTTCACTGCAATTTCTTAGTGCCGGTCACAGTGTTTAATGGGCAAAGAACATGAACAGGAACTTGTCAAAAGAAGACAGAATAATGGCCAGCAAACATATAAAAAAGTGTTCAACATCTCTAATCATTAGGGAAATGCAAATTAAAACCACAATGAGATATCACCTAATTCCAGTGAGAATGGCCTGTACCAAAAAGTCCCAAAACAATAAATATTGGTGTGGATATGGAGAGACAGGAACACTCTTACACTGCTGGTGGGACTGCAAATTAGTACAACCCCTGTGGAAAGTAATTTGGAGATATCTCAAAGAGCTAAACATAGAAATACCATTTGATCCAGTAATCCCACTAC
>CAUYRT010019979.1:0-14332 GCA_963574885.1 Lepilemur ruficaudatus
CTATGTATGTACTCTATGGTCTACTTTGACAGAGTAGGTTTTTGAATGTAACAAGATAAGTCAACTTGAGTGGTAATATATTTTGGGAAATCAGCTCACTACAAATTGTGACTGTAAACATTGTACTGTAAATGCTTTGTAATTTTCCCCCAATAATAAAAAAAAAGAGTAGGTGTAGCAATTTTAATATCATATAAAATTGATTTTAAGCCAACAAAGGTATAGACAAACAAAGAGGGTCATTATATGATGGTAAAGGGAGCTATCCAACAAGAAGATATAACAATCCCAGACATACATGAACCCAATGCATGAACTCCCAGACACGTAAAGCAAATCTTACTAGAGCTAAGCAAAGAAATAAATAGTACCATCATAATTGCCAGGGACCACAATACCCCACTGTCAGAACTAGATAAATCATCTAGCAGAAAATAAATAATGAAATAATGAATTTAAACTAAACTCTAAATCAAATGTACCTAACAGACATTTACAGAATATTCTACCCCAAAAAGACACAATACACATTCTTCTCAGCAGCACATGGACATTCTCCAAGATTGATCATATCTTAGGCCACAAAACAGGTCTCAACAAATTTAAAAGAATTATAATCACACCATGTACCTTTTCAGACCATAGCAGAATAAAAGTAGATGTCAATCACAAGATCAACACTCAAGCCTACTGAAAGTCATGGAAATTAAACAATCTGCTGCTGAAAGATTATTCGGTCAAGAATGAAATTAAGATGGAAGTCAAAAAATTCTTTAAGCTGAATGACCAAGGGGACACAAGGTACAAAAATCTATGGGACGCAGCAAAAGTATTTTTCCAGGGAAAATTCATAGCCCTAACTGTCTACATCAAAAAGAGAGAAAGATGACAAACTGATAACCTAATGTCACACCTCAAGGTACTAGAAAATGAAGAACAAACCAAAACCCAAAGCCAGGAGAACAAAAGAAATAACATAGGTCAGAGCAGACTAAATACATTGGAGAACAAAAAATATATATATAAAGGATTAATGACACAAAAAGTTGGTTCTTTGAAAAGATAAAATCAACAGGCCTCTTGCTAGATTAACCAGACATAGAAAAGAAAAGCCCAAATAAACTCAATGCAAAAGGAGAAAGGTAACATTACAACTGATATTGCAGAAATACAAAATATCATTTATGAATACTACATAAATCTCTACTTGCCCAAACAGAAAATGTAGAGGAAATGGACAAGTTTCTGGAAACACACAACCTCCCGAGACTAACCAAGAAAAAACAGACCTCCTTAACAGACCAATAATGATGAGTGAGATCAAATTGGTAATAAAAAACCTCCCAAAAACAATAGCAAAAAAGCCCTGGACCAGATGGATTCACCCTGAATTCTATCAGACCTACAAAGAAGATCTAGTACCCATAATACAGAAAATATTCCATAATATTGAGAAGGAGGGAATCATCCCCAACTCATTGTATGAAGCCAGTATCACCTTAATACCAAAGCCAGGAAATGACACAAGAAAAAAAAAGAGAACTATAGACCAAGATCACTTATAAATGCAGATGCAAAAATCCTCAATAAAATACTAACAAACCAAATTCAACAGCACATCAAAAAAATACTCCACCAGTAATAAGCAGGCTTCATCCCAGGGATGCAAGGATGGCTGAACATATGTAAATCAATAAACGTGATTCACCACACAAACAAAAGCAAAAACAAAGATCATATGGTCATCCCACTAGATGCAGAAAAAGCATTTGATAAAATCCATCACCCTTTCATGACCAAAACCCTCAACATAGTAGGCAGAGAAGGAAAATATCTCAGAATTATAAAAGCCATATATGACAAACCCACACCAAACATCATATGAAATGAGGAAAAGTTGAAAGCATTCCCCCTAAGAGCTGAAACATGACAAGGATGCTCACTCTCACCAGTACTATTCAACATAGTGCTGGAAGTCCTAGCCAGGGCAACCAGGCAAGAGAAGAGTATTAAGGGTACCCAAATCAGGAAAGAGGAGGTGAAACCATTACTGTTCACTGACAACATGGTCTCGTATCCAGAAAACCCCAAAGATTCCATGGAGTCTCCTGTAATTGATAAATAAATTCAGCAAAGTCTCAGGATACAAAATCAATGTACATAAACCAATAGCATTTTTATATATCAATAACAGTCAAGCCGAGGGTCAAATCAAAGATTCAACACCATTCACAATAGCTACAAAGAAAATAAAATAACTAGGAATATACTTATGCATTGTTAGTGGGACTGCACATTAGTACAACCTCTCTGGAGAACACTACAGAGATTCCTCAAAGAGCTAAAGGTAGATCTACCATTCAATCCAGCAATCCTGATACTGCATATTTACCCATAGGAAAAGAAGTCATTTTATCAAAAAGACACCAGAACTCAAATGTTTTTTGCAGCACAATTCACAATTACAGAGATGTGGAATCAATCCAAGTGCCTATCAATTTATGAGTGGATTAATAAAATGTGGCTTATCTGCACCATCAAGTACTACTTAAGCTTAAAAAATATGAATTAATAATACCTTTTGCAACAATTTGAATGGAACTGAAGACTATTCTCCTAAGTATCTCCAGAATGGAAAAACAAACACCATATGCACTCACTATTAAATTGGAACTAACCTATGAGCACACAAGTGCACAGAGGAAAGTAAAACTTGGTGGAAAGCCACCAGGGAGGAGGAGGAAGGAGGAAGAAGAAAGGAGAGGAGGGGAATAAACCAACCTAACAGGTACTATGAAAGCTATTTGGGTGATGGGCACACCTATAGCCAGTACTCAAGCATTACAAAAATGATCAATGTAACCTAAAACATTTGTTCCCCCTTAATATTTTGAAATTTAAAAAAAAAGAATATAAAAAATTCTGATTTAAAAAACAATGAAGTCAGTAAAAATAAAAACATTGAGAAGCAATATACAATGGCACTATATCACACTGTTTAAGAGCTAGACTGTGGAATTGGACCGTCTGGGTTTGAATCCTAGCTCTGTTACTACTAGAAATTGGCCACATTGATCTTGGCCATCTTACTTGCTGCTTACTTGCTGCTATGGTCTTTAGGTTTGTGTTCCCCCAAAATTCACTTCATCCCTTATGTAGTAGTATTAAAGGTGGGCCTTTAAGGGTTGATTAAGTTGTGAGAGTGGAACCCTCATAAAGGGGATTAGTATCCCTTATAAAAGAGGTTTGAGGAAGCTTGTTCATCCCTTCTGCCATGTGAGGATACAGAGAAGGCACTATTTATGAGGAACAGGCTCTCACCAGACATGGACTCTGCTGGTGCCTTGATCTTTTACTTCTCAGGCTCTAGAACTGTGAGCAATAAATGCATGTTGTTTATAAATTGCTCAGTCTAAGGTATTTTTGTTGTAGCAGCCCAAATGGACTAAGACATTTGCCTTTACTCAATTGTACAAAAGGGATAGTGTTGACTTCAGAAGCTTGCTGAAGATATTAAATAACTTTGTAAGCATGTAGTACTTAGAACTGTGTCCAACTCATTAAGACCTATATGTAAGTGTTAGTTATCATCATAGTGTCAAGAGGTAGAATTTCTTTGGCATAGAGAGGATTATCTTGAATTCTCTTGGCTACTGCATGATAAAAGACAGTGATCAAAGTTTGCTGGGCTCTTCTACTTCCCTTTTTGCTAATTATACAAAACAATTCATCTACTCACAGGCCCCAGCTGGTGGCTGAAAGAGCGTTTCTTCTCACATAGCTGGATCAGGTCCTCATGCTGCTGCGGTCGTTGCTGGTCATCCTTGGTGAGTTTAATAACTTGAATTAGAACCGAGGTGGCAACAGAATGAGGTCTCCAGTTCCTTGAAAAGTCTGGGGTTTTATCAGGGTCCAGGGACCAGTGGGGTCACTCAGGTCTCGGCTTCCAGCTTAGGCTTCAGGGGCAGAAGAAAAGCAGTGGGACTGAGGAAAATCAAATCGCAGCTTGCTCTAATCCTTAATGTTTGGGGCAGGCCATTGTACCACATGTTGATCATGAATTTCTGTTTTGCTCTCTTAGATCTCAGTTAGTAACATTATGTTCTATTAAATGTTCCTAATTTCTGAGCTTAATACTGCCTCTCTCCTCCATGAAAACCAATTATTCACACCATCATCTGTAAGGTTTGGGCTCAGAAACTGTATTGAGACCCTTTGCTAATGTTCCTCTGTTTAATCACGGGCTATGAGGCAGATGAGGGCTGCTGCTGGGAAATAAGATTCCTTTCTCTCTATTCTGTGGGCACGAAAATATTTGTTATTGGAATAAAAGGGCTCTAGCGTAAAATATGGCCTGAGCAAAGGGACTGATTTAGAGTGGGTTCAGCTCTCATAGCCTTCGTTCACTATGCGTGTTTCTTCGTGAACCTTTGTGACTGCATTGCCATGTAGCAGTGTGTCTACCAGTTGAAAAGCGTGGGTGCGAGGGACAGTGGAAGGGAGGGGGAAGGAAAATGAAATGAAGGAAAGAATCATGAAGTATTCAGTGTGGATATTCCTGTCAATCCTTTGGTGAAGGAATGGGTTTGCAACTTGCCTTGTGGTTGTACAATGAATGAGGGTTAAGAGTGGGTCTGAGGGAAACTGACTTGCTGGTGATGAGGGAGTAGGGGAGTAGAAAAGGAGTAAAAGATGGAAAGAAGTTTTTGAGCAATTTATCAGAGTAACATAAATTTCTGGATTATGAGGGCCAGTGCTCCGTGCTAACCTCTGACTTTTGATCCCCTCACAGCTCTGGCCAGTGCACAGGCAGGTGAGTCCTTCCGTCTTTGTTGTCCTCCGTCTGTCATACATCAGCCACCTGGCCACCACAGGGTCCTGCAGAAGTGGCCCTAGAAAGAGTGTGCAGAGGTCCAAGTGCACCTCCCTCAGAACTGCTCTGAGGTCACATGCCTGGGTGACCAGGCCCCACCCAACCTTCTCCAGGCCCCTGATGCTTGCTCTTCGCTAAAAGCCCAGCTGTAGGAAGGGAAGTAACATTAGAAGGAAGGTGCACAGACTATAGGGGAAGACAATTTAGAGAGAATTGTTTCCCTGCCCATAGGACTGTAAATCCTCAATATCGTCTGGCTGAATACTGAATATCCTCAAGCTCTGAAAACAGTTATCCACAGAGCAAAAATGTCAGGGCTGCAGGGCTACAAACCTCTGCAAGGTCAGAATAAACATGGGCCATCATTGCTTTTGTAGCTCCAGATCAGGAGTCAGCAAACTTTTTCTGTAAAAGGCCAGAGACTAAATAGTTTAGGCTTTTCAGGTGTCTGCCATAACCACCCAGCACTGTCACTGCAGCAGGAAAGCCACTACAGACCACATGTAAATGGGCATGGCTGTTTTCCAGAAACACCATTTTTTTTTTTTTTTTTTTTTTTACCAAAACAGGTGGCTGACTGGCTTACAGGCTATAGTTTGCCAACCCCTGCTCTAGATTTATTATTTAGTTCTGATTTTTTAAATACTTGTGTTACTTTTCTAAAGTCACATGACTAAAATTGATTTTATCTCACGCTTTTTGATTGAAAGCTGTGCTCAGTAAAGGCAGTCAATGAGAAAAATATTTTATTCTACATGGTGAATAACATGAGCCAAGACTAAATCTAAAGAGAGAATTGTCCCCTTGCATGTCCAAAGGAGCCTGGGCCCTAAGGAACTGTGCTGGGTTAAGCAGATCCCTGTCTCACCTCAAAGGGAAGGGGATGTCAGGGAGACCCGCAGGGGTCCCAGCCTGCCGGGTGTTCAGGAGCGTGTCTTGTCTCTCGCATCCACCTGTTCCCACGCCGAGCCCGACCTCATGATAGGCATTAGCTCCCTTCCTGTCTGGATGGAAATGAGAGAAAACCTCAGTCAGAGCCCAGGTGGTTTCGGGCTGTGAGTGGGCACTGCGCTGTTACTCAGTCTCCGTGAGACGTGGGGCAAGCTCCTGCAATGAGTCAGCCGTGGCCACTCAGAGAACAGGGCAATGATCACTCTCCTTTCTTTCCTCTCTCCCTGCTCAAGAGCATCTCAGAAAGCTGGGATGGGAATGTTCTCCAGAACTTTGAGATCTCTCCTTTTAAAAAAAAGAATAACAGGGAACTTAGTTCAGCATAAGGTAGTGAAAAGAGCAGGAGTTACATCTCCTGAAAAGCAAGACTCAAATCACAGCTTTGCTGTATATCTGCTGTGCGGGCCGGGCGGTCGCCTGGCCTCTGAACCCCAGTCTTGACTCCTGTGAACAGTCTCTGGCCTGTTGAGAATTTCACTCTCATGCAAGGTGTGAAAATGCCACTCAGCACAGCAACTGAAAAAGTCCTTCTCTCTCCACCCCTTTCCTCCTGTTCTTCTCTGCCATTTCCTCCTTCTCACCCCACCCATAAGCTGCACTCACCACCTGTGCAAATCTCTGAGAAATATCGTTTGTCTTTTGCTCTTGCTGCTGCTCTGGTAAAGATAGTTTTCATTGGCATTCTTGTAAAAAAGAAATTCTTCTGCTGCATGCATCTTCCCCCTAGATTTGTTCAACCTAAGAGTTTCATAACTTAACCTTCCTCCTGCCTCCTACCATTGTGCTTCCAGTTCGATTTTTCTGTACCTCTTGGGGTCAGCAAGATTCTATCAGGTGCCTCTGTAGGTTTAGCCCCTGTCAGCCTGGCTGTGTCTGTCCTTCTCCATCAATCCCACTTGCTGAAGGATTTGGAATTCCCTGAAGATGGACGAGTCAACATTAGGGCTTCATCACCCTGCTTCTCCTGGGCCTCTGATGCCTTTCATTCCACTGAAAGTGTGCACAGATTAGAATCCTCACGATGATAGCCAATGTAGAGCCAGCTACACTTCTGCTGAGGCCTCCAATCTGCCAGGGAGTGAGCATCTGGGTGGTCACAGCCAGCCTGGAAGCAAGTGGATACACCCTCTGTTACAAACCCTGTTCTGACTCTGTGGGGTTCCCTGGTGGAAATGTGGACCAACTTTTGTCTACCCCCTAGGATGTTGCTCTGGGAGGTTTTGACCTCAAGTCACTTTCACTCCTTCAGCCTCCCAAGTCCACCCCATCTCACGGATTGAAACCCATTGTTTTGGCTGCTCTTGAAGTACAGTCGTGATGGCCTCTTCTTCTTCCTCGGTCATTATCAGCTTCAGCAATGAGGACATTCCCCTCAAGGTTGTGACAATCCATAACTGACCGGGTGGTCCGTGTGTGCATGTATGCAAGCACAGTTGAGCACTTACCCCACAGAACCCCTAAAACAGCCTTAAGAGGCAATACTTGCCATCGTTCCATTTCTCAGGTGAGAAATCAAGGTACAGAGAGTAAAGTGCTCTGTTCACTATCAGCTAAAAATAGCAGACTTGGATTCAGCACACTGTGATCTGGCTCTTCACTAGGTTAAACATTCTGACCACCAGAATCCCTCAGTGACCCTTGGCGACGGGGCACTCTTCCTGCTACTTCACTTCTGGGCCCTCCAGTTTTCCTCCCACTCCCCAGGTGGTTCCTCCCCAGAGCTGCAGTCAGCTCCCCTGCTGCCCCCACCTGCTGGCTGCAGCTTCCAATTCAGTGTCAGCCACTCCCACTACTATCCATCCTCTGGCTCACTCTCACCTGGCGGTCTGCCTCTTTACAAGCAGTGAAACCCCAAGGCTCACTTAGCAAGCCCAGAGCCTGTGAGGCTGCCCATCAAGTGCCTTTTCAATAGCGTCTCTAATCATGACTCCCTACCCTCCTTTCCCCGACCGCATTCTCGCCAGGAATTTTTCCTGTTTCTGGATGAAGACTATACAAGTGGTTTAAAAGTTGGCTTGATTGCAAGTCCCACAGCAGAGTTCCCATGGGATCTAGCCTCAATCTGCAAAGGAGGGCAAAAACCTTAAATTAATTGTTTCTGCAACCTACTTTCTAATTTCATTAGAAAACAGATTGTCAGCCAGGCAGGGAGGCTTATGCCTGTAATCCTAGCACTCTGGGAGGCCAAGGTGGGAGGGTTGCTTTAGCTCAAGAGTTTAAGATCAACCTGAGCAACAGGGAGACCCTGTCACTACTAAAAGTAGAAAAAATTAGCTGGATGTGGTGTTGCGCACCTGTAGTCCCAGCTACTAGGGAGGCTGAGGCAGGAGGATCACATGAGCCCCAGGAGTTTGAGGATGCTATGAGCTAGGCTGATGCCACGGCACTCTACCCTGGACAACAGAGTGAGACTGTCTGAAAGAAAGAAAGAAAAAAGAAAGAAGGAAAGAAGGAAGGAGGGAAGGAAGGAAGGAAGGAAGAAAGGAAGGAAGGAAGAAAGAAAGAAAGAAAGAAAGAGAGAGAGAAAGAGAGAAAATAGATTCCCCACCACCACCACCAAATGTTCAACAGGTAATTCTGATTCTCCTAGAACAGCCAGCAGCAAATCATACATTTTTCCAAATATTCCAATTCCAATTCCACAAGTCACTTGTGGTATTTTGGCTCAGGCTCTGCAGTGGTATTTTATGAGCCATCACATCTCTTACTTGATGGATCTCTCTTCCTTCCTTCCAAATCTGACAGTCATGCTACAATTGAATAGTGACAGGGAAAAGATTTTTATTTGAGTACAGCATAGTTCCTTACCTTGAGGTCAAAATACTCAACTATAATCCTAAAATGTAATGGCAAAGTCATAAACACAGAACATAATCTGTACCATAAATAAGTAAACTGACAGGGTAAAAAGTAGGGAACCTGTGGCCCATCTAAGGAAAGCAGCCCCTGGGGAGGACATTTGTCATAGGCAGTAACTTTTTTCTCAAAATGATCAGTCTCTAGGAACCGAGCCTTGGATTAAAAATAATCTCTACTTTGTTATACATTGAATGATGGGAAAAATTTTCTGAAAGCCTTCAAGTGGAAAGTTCTGAGAATTAAAGATATTGGACCTTATTCCAGTAACTGGCTTATTCCTTGGTAATCCAGACCACTTAAGGGTTTCATCTGGTGAGGCTAGAAGAAGGGAAGGGACCGAATTCACAAGACAGTGCAGAGCTCTGAGGGCTGGATGAAGGCATGGGAAGTGGGAAAGTAAAGTGCCCCTGTGTGATGTCACCAGTGGAGAGAGCTAAGGGTAAGGAGCCTTAGCAGAACACTCCTTTATGGGTGTAAAAAGTTGTGTTTACCTTGACACCTTCTTCAATAGACTGAATGTTTGTGTCCCCCTCAAATTCATATGTGGAAACCCTAATCCCAATGTGATGGTACTTGGAGGTGGGCCTTTGGGAGGTGATCATGAGGGTGGAGCCCTCATGAATGGGATTAGTGCTCTTATAAGAAGAGGCCAGTGAGCGAGCTAATTCTTTCTCTACCATGTGAGGATGCGGTGAAAAGTCTGCAGTCTGCAACCTGGAAGAGGGCCCTTCCAAAAACCCAACCATGCTGGCACTCTGACCTCAGACCTCCAGCCTCCAGAACTGTGATTTCTGTTGTTGATAAGCCACCCAGTTTATGTTTTTTTGTTATAGCAACCTGAGCTAAGATACCTCCTCAGGAAAAATGGGATGTAACAGTCAGTAATTAAGGAACGGGTTGGAACCTCCATCTTATCTAAAGATGTAGCGGCTGTGTCTCTGAGAGCACCCCACTGCCAAGGAAGCAGGCCAGGCGTCTGGGTTCTCTGCAGAAATGGTAAATCCAGTTTCCCTCCCTTTTTCGCAGATGGGCTGACTCTCCTGGCACCGCATTCTGTCTTTGAAGGAGACAGAATAGTTCTGACATGCCAGCAAGAAAAGAAAGAGAAAATAAAGACGATGACTTACTACAAGGATAGAAAAGAGTTACTTTCTTTAAAAGAATTCTCAAATTACTTTATCCAAAGCGCAATTTTGAGTGACAGTGGCAGCTATCACTGTACTGCTACTAGAAGTAGACTACTCTGGCCATGGGAAAAAACTTCACAAATAGTCAATATCAAAGTCCAAGGTAAAACCTTTACTCCTGTGGGCTGGGTTGGGCAGGAGACTGTGGCAGCAGAGCAGGGTGGGCACCTGTTAGGGGAAAGCTGCCCACTGGCCAAATGTGGACTGGAGTGCTTGTGGTTTGACCAGCAAGGGAGCCATGATGGGTGAGATGTGTCTGGCCCTGAATGTCCTGGGGTTGCTTCTCTCCAGGGGCTTTTTAGCAGGAACCCTGGATCTCACTGCTCTGGGGAATGTTGTGATCCTTCTCTCTAGAGCTGTTTCGACGTCCTGTGCTGACAGCCAGCTCCTTCCAGCCCATTGAGGGGGGTCCAGTGACCCTGACCTGTGAGACCCGGCTCCATCCACAGAGGTCAAAGGTCCAGCTCCAGTTCTGCTTCTTCAGAGATAGCCAGGCCCTGGGATCAGGCTGGAGCAGCTCCCCAGAGCTCCAGATCCCTGCAATGAGAACCGAAGACTCAGGGTCTTACTGGTGTGAGGCAGGGACTCTGATGCCCAGGATCAGAAAACAGAGCCCCCAGTCCAAGATTCACGTGCAGAGTAAGTATCCACGGGGCTGAGCCTGGGAGGAAGAGAGAAGCGCTCTAGCTTCAGCTGGATTGCTGGCGTTTTTGTTTCTTTGTGCAACTCTTGTCCTTGAGGAAAGTGGGAATTGGCCTAGAGAAACTCTCAGATTACTCCTGGCATCTCTCTTCATGAGAAAAAGAAATAGACTAAGCTCCTGATAAGCCTTTTCTCTTTTATTAGTTAAGTAATATTCATTGGTTAAGTCTTCACTGATCACTGACTGTGTGCATTTAGCAGTGGCTGGGTACTTTGAAAGGCAAGGCAGGGGCTCTCCGCATGCTCTGACTGCAGCATAGATCGAACTAGGAGGCAACGTGGTGCTACAGCACACGGAGCTAAATGCAGTGTCAGAGAGAGTGGAGAGCAGAGTGAACACAGCGGTCAGAGGTGAGGTCGTGATTTGGTTCAGCCTTGGAACTGGGGATGATAGAAGAATTATAACTGGGATTGGTCTTAAGAACAATACCTTTTCCAAGGTAGGACCGATACTACCAGTGTCCATCTTCATTCTGTGCAAAAGGCATCTGTCTGTACAGTGACTCATCAAAAAAAAAAAAAAAAAAGACTTAAAGTTTCCTGTCTCATGGAGTGGATGATCTATCACAAATTCTTAAATGGTCTCTACCCATGAAATTAGCAAGGATAAGGGTTAGAACATACAAGCATCTGCACCCACTTTCTTAAAAAAAAATTATCATAAATTCTCTACCTCTATAGGAACACTCATAATGGATTACATACAATATCTCCATATTCCCATTGCTTGCATTAGAGAGTAGACTTAGTCTACCCCCATTTCCAGAGTTTCCCATAGTCAGCATTCTCACCTGTTATCTTATATCCATCTAGGAATCCCCATCTCTAATGTAAGCTTGGAGATCTGGGTCCCCGGGGGACAGGTGATTGAAGGAGGAAAGCTAGACCTGCTCTGCTCAGTGGCTGAGGGCACGGGAAACATCACATTCTCCTGGCACAGAGAGGGCACAGGACCCAGTCTGGGAAAGAAGACCCAGCGTTCTCTAACAGCAGAGCTGATCATCCTGGCTGTGAGGGAGAGTGATGCTGGTGGATATTACTGTACAGCTGACAACGGCCATGAGGCCATCCAGAGCAAGGTGGTGAATATCCTTGTGAGAAGTGAGTTACACTCTCATTCATCTCTACCAGAAATTCCAAAATCAAGGTCACTGTACCCAGAAGTCATGAGGAAATTCCAGGAAGTCCCAGGGCTCAGTGCCGTGGAGAACTAAAAGCAATTTATAATTGAGCTATCCTTGCAAGTTAAGCTGCTGACATCTTTCTTTTTGTAGAAATATAAAGAAGGCTCGATTGGTGTAAGAAAAAAATAAGATGCAAACAATGATGCATCTCTAGACAGTACCCCAGCATTGATATTCCCCCCAAAGTTTTAAATACATTGTTAAAAAAAATTACCTCTGATTGTTCTAGTGGAGATGTGAAAATGGAAGGAATGCACAATGCCCAAGGCTCCAGGCCCTTTTCTGACACCTTAGAATGGGGGTCTGTGAGTCTATTGCAGCATCACAGATTCTCTCTCATAGCCCCTCTGTGTTTGTCAGTTCCAGCGTCCAGCCCTGTCCTCACCATCACAGCTCCCAGGGCCCAGGCTGTGGAGGGGGACGTGGTGGAGCTTCACTGTGAGGCCCTGAGAGGTTCTCCCCCGATCCTGTACCAGTTCTATCACGAGGATGTCAGCCTGGGGAACAGCTCAGCCCCCTCTGGAGGAGGAGTGTCCTTCAACCTCTCTCTGACTGCGGAACATTCTGGAAACTACTCTTGTGAGGCTGACAATGGCCTAGGGGCCCAGCACAGTGAGGTGGTGACACTCTCCATCTCAGGTGTGTTGGTGGTATCTTCCTATGGAGTATGATGATCAATGGCTCTGTCCCACCAGTCTTTATTGGTACCATAGTGGGGTTTCAGAAGATAGGAGACGTCCTGGAGATGTCTGCTGTTGGGGGGAGGGGGAAGGTGATCCCGGTGTCTAGCTTCTTTTCTTTTCCCCACACTAACCTGAAGCATACAGAGTTTACTTAAATGACCTCTTGCATGAAGTTGTATTTACCATTCCCACACAGTATTGATAAGAAGGGCCCAAGTCTTTACCCTCTGGGACTAAAGCATTGATTTCTTCCTTTAGGGGCTGGTGGCTATAGAAGAGACCTTGTAATAGCCAGAGCTCTTGGGGGACTGTTTGGTGTCCTTGCTTTCACTGGTGGTGTTGTGCTATCTTATCACTGGTCCCACAAGATATCAGGTAGGTATCTACTATTTGTTGTGTTTTCCTTATTTTGCTATGACTTTTTCCATCAGTGATATAGATTAGATTTGCAAGAAAAAGAAAGGAGACAGAAAGGAAAACCTTCCAAAATCCAATAATTTCTTCCTAGGCTGCCCATTCCACACAATGGGCAATGTTGCCATACTACCATTTTACAATATGTCATTGTCCCCTGTGTGCAATCACTTGAGATTAAAATATTAACACATTCCTCCATGCTTTACTTTTAAATTAAAAAGTTTAATTACTAAATATGCTTTAATGATCTTCAATAGACAGTTTATACATAATAGAGTAAAATGTAATAAGAGGCTATATTTAAAAGAACTAAAATCAATTGAATATAATCTTTCTTATTTATCCATTTCCTGTTAGTTACTCTACTCATGACAAGAGCACTGACTCTTCTTTGAATTCTTGGATCCATTCTATGGATCACAAGGAGCCATCTCCACCCACATGTCTGGTGGTCGACACTGGCTCTAGGGCAGGATCTAGATTGTCAACAAAAGCACATACACGTAGACTCTCGATGTGGCCTGGATGACCTTAAGGTCACAGCACAAAGACCTCAAGGGAATAGACTTTTGACATGTTGGCTCAGGCTCCAAAAGCAAATGTGGTAGTGAATCTGCAATACCTTTTATCAAACAATTTTAAAATTGTGATGTAGCGTCACTTTCAGCAAAATTTTATTGTGTCCTAGTGCTTCACAAACCTGCTCAGATATGAAAGGAGAGAGCTCAGCCTACACCTCTAAATGGGAGAATTGTCCAAGAATTTGCAGCCATATTTTTAAAATTTTCATACACATTTCCATGTGTTCCAATCCATGTCTCCAAACCCCACAAGACTCTCAAAAGCAGAAGTCTCAAAAGCAGAAGCCACTCTCTCCAGAACCAGCAAATATCCCATGGAACAAGTGGTTCCAGAAGCCAAGTGTATCTCCCTGAGCCTTTCTCCTTTCTTGTCTCAGTGATTCCTAGATTCCTGACTTTATCATTGCCTCTTCAATGCCTAGAAATAGACTTTTTTTTTTGAGACAGAGTCTCACTCTGTTGCCCAGGCTAGAGTGCCGTGCCGTCAGCCTAGCTCACAGCAACCTCAAACTCCTGTGCTCAAGCAATCCTCCTGCTTCAGCCTCAAGAGTAGCTGGGACTACAGGCATGCACCACCGTGCCCAGCTAATTTTTTGTATATATTTTTAATTGGCCAATCAATTTCTTTCTATTTTTTTTTAGTAGAGACGGGGTCTCACTCTCAGGCTGGTTTTGAACTCTTGACCTTGAGCGATCCTCCCGCCTCAGCCTCCCAGAGTGCTAGGATTACAGCCACCATGCCCGGCCTAGAAACAGACTTTTAAAAATATTTTGCCCAGCATTTCTAGTTGTCCTTAGGAGAAGAGTTGGTTCAAATTTCTCTGTTAACCATTACTATCAGCTTAAAAGCATCCACCTTTTATAACCAACACTTTCTTAATGCTGCTGTGTTTTT
>CAUYRT010019981.1:0-47193 GCA_963574885.1 Lepilemur ruficaudatus
TTACCACTCAAGTTGACTTATCTTGTTACATTCAAAAACCTACTCTGTCAAAGTAGTCCATAGAGTACATACATAGTGCTCCAACTGTATCTACGTACAACCAACACTTCATTTTAAGTGTACAATTAAATGATTTTCAGATGATTTACCGAGGTGTACAGTTAATCACATGAATCAGTTTTTGAGGAATTCCTTTCCCCTATTGGGACCCTAATCATATTCATTTTCTAATCCGCATTACCATGAAGTGAAAGTATTGTGTTCTTTGTATAATAAATAGGACTCTCTTATCCTCTCTCACTTGGACATGCCATGAACTTTTGCTAGCACTGCTACTGAATGTGAAAATATTCACCAACATACTTATTCATGCAATAACTAGCAGGTTAGTAATTGTTACCTGTTATAGGATGCAAAACTATGAGAAAAAGATCCTAGAATTGCTGAACATTTCATTTGAGAGAAATAATAAAAGGAAGCTAGTTTGACATATGCAGTTTGGCTTATTCTATATTTCTGGTCTCAATCACTGTGTCCCCAAAGTACAGCCACACAGAACCTCTCTCTGAGCTTGGAATGTATGGATCCTATCACAAGTTCATGGTTTTCTACATGGTATTCCTGCACACAGAAAATATATGCTTCTTAATACGCCCCTAACTACCATTCCCTGTCACCCCACAGTGCAGAAGCACATTCATGTTTCCCCAACCCACAGCTAAAATTCCTGCCCTCATTCTCCAACACTCTCTCCTTCCGGGACACCTTATCTATAAACAATTCCCTGACTCCCCTCCTCACAGTGGCTTTCTGGTATTTCATTCTCTCTAGGTTCACATTAATTTATTAAGACTGGACATATTTCATATTAAATTTAAAATCTCTACTCTCTACCAAAATCTCTTTTTCTTCCAAATATTTCAGTTATGACCATACTAGGCCCTCAACATCTTAAGATCTTCAGTTTCTTCCTTTTTATTTTTATTTTTATTTTTCCCTAACTGTCTATCCTCTTCCTGTCTTCACTTCATTTCTTTCCATATGTATCAAATATTTCATGATCCCTTACTTAATCCAGCCTTTCGTTGATTTCCAAAACTCTCTAGAGCTCTGAATCTTTGCAAAATCCCATGCCTGAATCAATTTAATTGCTGACTTTATTCTTGCTTTCACCTTATATACTAATTTTAAGTGTAAAAATAGTATATTAACATATTATTAATTTATAATCTTTAATTCCAATTGAGACCCTAAAAAGCCACTGAAACTTCTCCCTTCCCTGCTGGCCGGGACAGTCAATGAAAACGGCATCATAGCTCGGGGGGAATAGTGAAAATTAGCTCCTCTTAAAGATCTAAAGGATGTATGGATGGTGATGTCTATCATATCTTCATTTAATTTTCCAGTCTGGTTCTTGCAAAACAGGATGGATCCTAGAGAATGCCTTTGGAATTCCTCAAGCTCAAACAAATGGCTCTTGATTTGACAAATGACTTCTTTCCCATCCGAATCAAGAAAGAGGATCTGAAAAAATGTCTCATTCATACAAACTAAAAAAAAAAAAATGCATATTTATTATAATGCCTCAACACTATGTTAACTCATTTGCCCTTTTTCACAATATAGTCTGAAAAGATCTGGACCATCTGAATACCTTTGTATAACATCAAGTATCAATTACTTTACACTGATCACACAGGATGAGTATGAGTTGACTCATTTGATGGAGGCCTCACTAAAAGACATGTCATCTGGAAGCCGGTGGGTAAAGGTTTTAGAAATTCCATAGCCAGGTACATGCCAGGACATTGCCTCCAAAGTTAAAGATTAATTGCTATGTTTTTCATTTTCTTTTACAAAGAAAGAAGAATAAGGCCTGATATTCCTCCTGGAGTCCTAGAGCCAATTCGATTAACATGCAAGAACACTGCTCTGGACAAAAGAACCAGACAAAATGGAAGTCTGATTGTTTTGAACAGGGCCCTGAGGAAAAATGGGCTCTATGGCCTGCTGCATGGGCCACACAATCTGGAGACTCTGTGATGATGTACAAGATGGTGGTGAATAAAAATGCAGTCTGAAGTCTGTGGCAAGTCTGAGGAGGAGAACCACAATGTAGACACTGGTTTTCTAGAGCAAGGTTATGCAAACAAATTACAGCATAAAACAGCATACCTTTTGAAAAACCACATACTACTGGGACTTGGTAAAGACTGGACACTCAACCACCCAGACCAACTAACCAGGCATCCAGAACTGCCTACCCTGAGCAGCTCTTGTTCTGCAGTCCTCTGTCCCTGCAGGTACCAAAGCTGGTGAGCACAACAGCAGTCCACTTACAAGATATCAACAGTATATCCAGGATTAAATGGGACTGGAGGCCACACATAGTTGCATGAGATGATAGCTTGGACCTCCACTTTTCCCACCTGGTTTGACCACATCTTACCTTCAATTCACACCTGCAGTTCTACGGGATGTTCCAAATGACCAGTTGAAGGAGGAGGGAAAAACCAAGCCTTACGTTGTGGATAAGGTGGCCTGGTGTGTGGTGTAAACTGTAAAAAATAGTTGGTAAATGTATTTCAGCTTAATTCGTGGGTAGACTAGAAAGATAGTAGCAAGGGAAAAAAAAAATTTCGAATGAGCAATGTTGCAGGCAGTGGACCTGGTCATCCACTTTGTACAGAATGAAAAGAAACCCAAGGTTAGGTTCTATTTTATTTTATGAAAATTGACCTATAGTCTGTCTGGCTGAATAGGAGCCAGAAAGGAAAATGTTTGGAAGACATAAGTCAAAATTACATGGGTTAAATGAGTATGAATGAAGACAGAAATCAAGCAGGAAGTCTAAATTCCACCGTATCACACATTGACACTCATCCGAAAGCATGTGACATGGAGGTGGCAACAAACAAGTAGACAAGGTGATTTATCCAGTTAATGTTAACCATCCCTTGTTCACAGCCACCCCAGTGCTGGTGTAAGGGGCACATGGACAAAGTGACCACAGGGGCAGAGATAAGGATTGTGCATGGGCTCAGTAGCACAGGCTATCATATGCCAAGGCTGATCTAGCTATTGCTACTTCCTAAAATCCCAAATGCCAGTAACAGATACCAATGCACTATCACATGAGGAGATCAAGTGACCACTAGGTAACAAATCAACTCCATTGGGTCCCCTCCTCTCTGGAATGGATAGAAATTCATTATCATGGGAATCGACATCTGTTCTGGTTGTGGATTTGCCTTTCTCTTCACAGGACCTTAGCCATGATCACTATTCAGAAGATTGTGGAATGCATGATCCACAGGCAGAAAATCACACACAACATAACATCTGACTAGGGAAACCATTTTACAGTGAAGGGAATGCAAAAGTGAGCCCACAAACATGTGATACATTGGCCACATTGCCTTTATAGCATCCAGAAGCTGCTGAAGTGACAGAGATTGAAATGGCCTGTTGAAGACACAACTGAAACACCCACTCAGAGGCAAAATCCTATGAGGTTGGATACCATTCTCGAAGATGCATTAGATGAAAGTAATTTTTATGTTTATATATTCCCACTAAGAAGAGTGCATGAGTCTAATTACCATAGAGTAGAAGCAGAATGACAGTTCCTCCCTGGACCTACTCGTAGACTTTGTCCTTATCACTGTAGCTCTGAGCTTTGTAGGGTTAGAGATACTGGTCCCCAAATTGCACAAAGTGATACTGTTGTTCAGTGACATAGCAAAGTTCCCATTGAAGTATACCTACAGGTGTTGCTGGGAACTTTGTGCACTTGGTGATCAGGTAAGAGGGGTTGTGATTTTGTCAGTGGCAATTAACCATGGTCAGCAGGAGAAGGTTTGGTTGCTATTACACTGTGTGGATAGGTAAAAATATGTACAAAACTCAGTAGATTGTCTTAGATGGTCAGATTCAGGAATGGGGAATTCGGTCACACCACCAGGTAAGCCAGCAAGATTAATAAGGTTGATAGCTGGGGACAGGGGAAGTATAGAATGGAGAATAGAGGAGGGAAGCAATGAGTAGCATGTGTGTCCCTAAGAACAAATGGAATACCTTCCTCTTCCAAACCCCATTCCACTAGCAGGAAGAAAGGCTCATCATGGCCCTGAGGGAATTGCTCTCCAAATTGTATGAGGAGGTGGATGAAAATAGCCCAAGGAAAGGAGTGTGGCATACATGTATGTACATGACTCATCTCCCCCTTCCAGAAAAGACTTTTTGCTCAATTGTGAAAAGTGTGGTTAACTCATAGTCTACACCAATTTTCTTCTTTAAGATTTTTGTTAGCTTTCTGGCCAAGGTCACACTCATACCAGAATAGCCTTCAATCAACAACTGAGCAAGGTGATTCTATAAAATTCTAACTATTACCACCCAACGTGGCTTTTCTCTGCATCAGAGTTCCCTCGTGGTCTGTCAGACTTCCTCAGGTGTGCAGCACACCCTGCAGATTTTTACTTCCTTCAGTTTTCAAATTGAAGTAGAGACTAGAAGTGTGGTTATCCTGTTTCTCCTCTAGTCCCTTTTTTCTTATCAATTTAGAGCCTTTCTTAACAATTTCATTTGCTGTCTATACGCTGAAGGACTCCAAGAGCTGCATCCCCAGTCTACTGAATTATGTTTTACAAAAAGCCTTCCCTTTGTTCCATTTCATCTTTATCTACCCCTAATATTGTGCTTACCATAAAATAAGTAATTTGTTATAGTTGTGTTTCTCACTGTCTACATCATGTGCTAAGTCTTGGATAAGTCCCATTTTGGGTTCCAATTGCCCTAAACATCCATGCTTTGAATAAGTACCCTCAAGCTACACCTTGAAAGAAGTTATTAGATCAAAGGCAGACACCTATATCCAGTTCTTTGGCATAGAGATTGACTCAAAAGATGAAGTATACCAATAAAACTCTTGTTCAGGATTTTTCACTAAAGCCATACAAAAAGAAGCTTTTAGATTCTCAATGACAATATTTATTTGTTGACTAAAAGAATGAGTGGTGTATGGGCCATGGTATTCTATAATTTATATGTATAATTCAGCTTCCTGCCAATTCCTGAAATTAGTTTTTGATGCCCCAGTAGAGTCAATGCATTGATATTTCTGGCCAGTTAACATTTATGGACATCATTCTCTTCTCCGAATCTCTGACTGTTTACTGGGTATCATAATCTCCATGGAGCACCCTCAAAGGAAATAATGGTGCCTCCCAGGCAGGGCTGTTTTGTGTGCTCAGTATTTCCAATTACACTGGTGGTCTTTGAGATGTATTTGGGGGCACATTATACAACACAGCCTGAAGTATTAGAAAAGAGATATTTTCAAATAAGACTAACATTTTATCTGAGCTCTTTTGTTAACAAGGAACTCATTGAAGAAACCCTGGTATATAGAATGCTTTCTTTAAGAACGAAGAAATGGATCTCTTAGGATTACGGGTCTCTGAAAACAAACTGTTCAGGTAAAGTTCAGAACAACTAGAACAGGATGCAAGTCAATCCTGGGGATTCGTGGTTACTCAGTTTTGCTTTTGGATCTGCTTCATACTGTATCACTCCATTTATTTTTTATTTCTCTTTACTGCGTATCTTATGTTTGTGATTTCCTTCATCATAGTTTCGGCTCTTTTCTGAGTTTTCTTTTGGAATTAATTTATGTATCTTTCAAAATTTAGCTTCCTGCAAAGTTTCTTTCTTGACACGTTCCTGTTCATATTCCTAAGAGAGAGAATCCAATTGGATTAGTAACAAATAATCATTCTTATCTTACACAGTACGCAGTGTGTGTCAGGGTGTATTATTCCTTATTAGGGGCATTATTATCTCTCTTATTATACCCATTGGATAGAGAAGGAAATTGAGGTTCAGAGAAGTTCTTCATTTTTGTTCAAGCTCAAAAACAGACTAAACGGAGGAGACAGAACTTGGACCCAGCTCTCTGCAGAGTCTCCGTGTAAAAGTGTATGCATTTTACTGCACAACCACTTGGCTTCCTCTGAGATGAGAGGCACTAACCAGGTCAGGTGGATGAAGGGGGACAAGTTATGACTGTGCAGGCTCAACTCTCTAAAAGAGATTCAATGCAATAATTTCCTTCAGAAGGAGTTGTGATCAATATGTCAAAAAAAGACATATTATAGTGGAGTTTGAATGCCACCCTAAGGAATTTATACTCAATTATGGTAGCAAATTATGGAGGCTCAATTTTTGGAGGATACTTTGTAACCATTTAAAGTTTATGTCTCGTGAACTCTGCTAGAAATTATATGAACAGAAGAAACAGTGTGTGGCAAGGGATGTGCAAGTCATTAACCAATCTGAGCTAAGCAATATTCGGTGCGAGTAAAATCAGCCACACAATTCCCCATTTTCCATTAATGCATGAGGGTTCAGCCACTGCAGATAGAACTGTGAATGAGGGTAGTCACCTAGTGAGGACATTTTAAATGGTTGAACACGGTGCCCTGGCTCAAGATGGAGGCCAGTGAAATAAAATGGAAATGAAGACACTGAAGGATAAGAGAAAAATTGTGGCCCTCATTCCTTTTTTATTTCTCACAGCAATACTTTGCTCCTCCTTATTCTCAAGAGAAAGTGGCAGCTATAAGATATAAATTTATTCAACATCCCACTTCCTCCTAAAAATGTATCTTCTTCTAAGAATTCTTATCTTCTGTCTTTCCGTATTAGGGGAAACTTTTGTTCCTCTTATCTGTGGCTAATACTGTCTTCCTTATCTCTGTTGCACCCTTCGTAATATTGGATACTGTCTTAGTTCATTTGTGCTGCTGAAACAAAACATCTGAGACCGGGTAATTTATTGACAACAGAAACTTCTTTCTCACAGTGATGGAGGCTGGGAAGTTCAAGATCACGTTGCCTGCAGGTTCGGTATCTGGTGAAGGCACAGTCTCTGCTTCCAAGACGGGAACTTGTTGCTGTCTCCTCCCTAGGGAAAGCGTGCTGGAAGGATGGAAGAGCAAAAATGGCTCAGGTAATTCTTTTCAGCCCTTTTAGAAGGTAGTTAATTCCATTCATGAGATTTCTGCTCTCATGACTTAGTCACCTCCTCGATATGATATTACTCCTATCATGTGAGTGATTAAGTCTCAGCATATTAATTTGGGGGCATATTCAAATCGTAGCACATACTATTGCATTTTGTCCCTTTATTCTTCATTTTTAGGATTCCCATGTCACCTGTTTAAAAGCATATATACTTACAAAAAAAACACGACTAATAAATGTATGTAATTAATTGGTATGTAGGTCATTGTGTTTTAAATTATGAAGAATAGGTGAAGTTTAGATTAAAGTAAACCAAAAAGCCACTAATCTTGCTGGTGAAGTTGGAGCCTGCTGGAAAATAACAGAAAGAATTGTGAACTCAGACATTAATGAGTTATTGATGTTATTGAGGAAAGTGGGTACAGGCAAGAACATTCAGGTCAGATTTTGAAGATAGTGGCATAACACCGGTATCAACCAATGGTAGGCATAATTTATATATCCAAGATAAGATAAATTATAAGCAAAGGCAATGTTCTAATTAGCAACAATAGTAAGTCTCAAGGGACAGCCTCCCAGGCTAAACTACTTGCTATCATCTCTCTGTTTCTAAGCTATTTCACTCTCACTTCTATTATTGTCAAATTAAGCACATAATAATCATTTTCCTTCCATTAACTGAGTGGAAATGACATTTTTCATTGCCGCATTTTTAAGATCCCTCTACTGCTGATGCAGTGGTCATAAGTAAATTTTTGTGAATAAATTATTGAATAAATTGCAAGAATGCATGCATGCATTAGTGTGCTGACACTACTCCTGCTTCTTAAAAGTCACAAAACAGGAAAAGTGATCTGAGTTTGAAAAACTTGCAAAGAATTTAACATCCTCTAATAATTTCAAGGGGAGGTAAAATAAATGAAAAAAAGCTTAGAATATAGAGATGAATTGTCATTATTTTCTCTTGAGAAGTGGGAGAACTAAAATGCCCTTCATTCCTCATTTCTAATCTAGGGGCCCCACTGCGTTATCTCTTCTCTAGGCCAGGGATTCTCAGGACTATGGAAGACAAAACAACTGGGCCTCACTGTAGTCCCTGAGAATTCCCAGCGGGGTGCAGGTACCACAGCTCAGCAGTGATGTTACGTGAAAGGAAAATGAGATGGATCACAGGCAACCTGCAGAGAGCTGGTGCTCTCATTTCCTCTCCAGCCTCTGCCCCTTTTTGTTGGTTCCCAGCCGGCTGTTGCAAGAGACTTTGTATCCAGACACCCACTGCATGGGAAAAGAGGGCACATTGTTTACCTAGAATGTATTTCTTATCCTAATTATGATTTTTTAAAAAAAATTCCAGAGATAGGCTGTGTTTTTAAAATAGTTATTAAAATGAGAAGTGTCAGATGAGGATATAAAATGACAACCGATCCAAAGTATTTCAATAAACATTTTAAAAGTTTTTCCCAAATATAATTAAATGCTTCCAACTCATCTGGATATAAAGCTTTTGGTGGTTCAGAGCTTACCTTCTTGACTCTAACCTTCATGGTTCTAATGAAAGCTGAGTTAATTTTACAGATGCAAATATGGAAAACTCTAGCTGTAAATAAACAATTCGGAGAATGAGCTATTTCTGTTTGAGCTAATGAAGAATGACATGTAAAGGAAATATTATTCAGATAAAAAATAAATGCTCATTTCAAATTTGCCTTAGATTTGGGGCTTGCTATTCCTGTGTACCGAAAACCTTCTGTTGCTTAAAACACTGAAACTTGTTTTCCATTTCCAACAACTACTCATTTCTTAGAGTCTAAGGTGGATTTTTTTCAACTTGTAATTGTTATTTATGAAGTTGTCAGAGGTGTTAATAAGCCCACATTAATAAAATTCCTGTCTGAAATGGAATACTTAGTAGACTAATGGTTGAGTAGCAGCAAACACATTCAACTGGACTAAGTTTAAAAATATGCCTGAGTTCCTTCCCTCAATTAGGGATACAGAACACCCAAGGCTTAAGGTAGGATTACAAAATTTATACTTCTATGCCAAGACCAACTCTAATGTGGGATCCAGATTTTTGCTGAAGTATGTCATGTTGTGGAAAAAGAACATGCACAGACTTCACTGCAACTTATTCAAAGGTTAATGCTTCTTTTTGCTGTTGTTGTATTGGTGGGATAAGTTTGCTTGATTTTCCCCACATATATGTCTTAGTTTCAACCAGAAGTTGTGTAAATGTGTGCTTATGTGTTTCTTGGCTGTATGGGAGTAAGTGTGTATATATGTTTGTGAGTCTCATAAATTATAGTGGTCTTAAATATATTGATTGTAGTATGGAAAATGATTATTTGGGCAACATATCCAGCTGTGAGCAGTTTCTACACTCATGGCTTAATGGCCACGATGTGTGGTTGATATAAGGGAACTGATGGGATTGTACTATCCACTTTAGTCCAATCTATGAGCAAACTGCTGGGGCAGAGGATCCACCCTTCCCTGCTATGCATTCAGAGCTGGCTGCTTGCACAGGAATCAGAAACCTGACCTTGATTCTCCGATTTCTATCCCTCTTCATAATTGATGCATTCACACTAGGAATTTGCCTGTGTTCAGTACTCTACCAATGCTTAAAGTTAGCTAAGATACTAACTTTTTGATTATTTTTCATGGTTGTAAATTCTATTGGATTGTATGAATCTGACCAGGGCATGCAGCCCTCTAGCAAAAATATTAAAATTTATAGATGAAGAATTTTAGGAAATTTTGAAATAAGGGTAAAGTATTTTTACTAGTGCTAGGGTTCCAAATCAACTGGGGGATGAATGAAATGGAAAGAGTCAGGGACATAACTAATCAGACATAAATGGAAAGAATGAGAAGGAGACCAGAGCAGGTGTCAGAGAAAATGCCATTTGGCCAAATTATGTCAAGAATTTGGCAGAAGGACAAGAGGAACAAAACCCCTGACTATTAGTCATTTGTTTTTGGTAGCAATAGAAAGAGGACTAGTGCTCAAGTTAAGAGTCAGTGTCTTAAACCAAGAAAAAGAAATGGCATGAGCTATTTATGTGAAATAATTGGTATTATTTGAACTCAAAGAAAAACAGAATAAAACAATGCCCTCCGCAATACTAAAACACAGCGGAAGAGTTCCCTATGAATATTTGTCATACTACCTACATAGGTAATATTAAATGGCAAATGGCATTTGATATTATAAACATGTTCAATCAGTGCAAGTAAGTGACCTCGATTTAGTCCAACACCACGATTTTCTTAATTAGACATATTGTATGCATAGCAATGCTTTGAATTATCTTTGGTACAATTTGGAAACTTTAAAACTAGATTGTACTTCCATGAAGACTTTGACAGATAAACTTGATTTTGCCATTGGATTTAAAAGGAGCACCAGTGGACCGAAGCCCCTGCAAGAGAGACATCAACTTTAAAAGTATTTGGTTCTGTCTGTGCTTAAATCAGACCCCCTGCTCTTGTCATCATAGGATAATGACTGAAAGTAATTATAATCACTTGCCTGAAAGTGACCCTGAGAGAATCTTGCACACTTCCACCTGGTAGTTTTTCCAGTTGCACGAAATGTATATCTTAAATTTACATTTATTTGCATTTCAAAGAAAAGGAAACATGAAAATTGAATAAAATGCAGTGGAATCCATAAACTATACATTTTTTAAGATTTTACAATGATTTGTGTTCATTCATTAGTTCATTTGCCAAATTCACTTATTCCAGTTCATGGTCATGGGTAGCTGGAGCCTACGCAGCAGCTCAGGATACATGGCGGGGACCAACCCAGGACAGGACACCATTCCCTGGCAGGATACACTCACACACACCCACACACTCACTCAGACTGGTACAGGGGAGACACACCAGTTCACCTAGCATGCACAACTTTGCCATGTGGAGAAAATTGGAGGATCTGAGAAATCCTATGCAGCTATGGACAGACCATGCAAACTCCATATAGACAGTGGCCCTCGGCTAAGAACCCATTTTTTTCCTCATCAACTCATAATGAAATGACATTGAATGAAAAGACATTATTTGAGGACCCACTGTATGCTTTTTAATCTGTGTGAAATAACACTCCACCCCATGTCTAGAAATGCATTTTAAACATACAAGTCCATTTTTATTGACATTTATATACCAGATTTCTTTTGGTAGTATTACCTGATATAACTTCTTTCTTTATTTATAAGCTTTCTGTGTTATATTGTGTTAGGCATGGTTCATATAAATCTGATATAGTTCATTTCTTTTACTGACTTAAACTGTATATTCAATATTTTGAAAAAATATAGAAATTAATATACCTGTTTTGACTGAGATTACTGCCATATTTGGATTTATTAATGCCTCCTTATTTCCTAGATTATCTGTCTCTTTAATTCTTGTTTTTTTTTATATTTTTTGTACTAAATTTTATTTTCCATTTCTTCCTACCAATCTGAGAGTTATACTCTCTTTCTCTTTTTAGTGGTCACAATGGAGACTTATAAGACACATATGAGAAGTAAATTATGTCAACTTTAAATCAATACTTTTTCACCGTGCCAATGGTAGGACCGTAGAGTATATTAACATATAACTATTTTTACTTTTCTCCCCCAGTATTTAATATCGAGATTTCCATATTGAAAATTGCACTGTACTAATAAAACAATAATGTTTTAAACATTCAGTTTTGTTTAGATTTTATAATACTTTTTGCACATTTATCATTCAGTATTCCTTCTTCTACTCCAGAAATTCCTTCTTGTATATTTTTTGATCTTCAATTCCATTCTTATGCCAACACACACAGACACACACACACATATATATATATAAAGTTTGTTAGTAGTTAAACCCTTTCATTCTTTCTGTCTTAATTTTTTTCATGTGTGATTTTCATCTTGACAGATAGTTGTTTGGGTATTTAATTGCAGCTTAACAACATAATCAGGGCTAAGGGCCGGGTGCGGTGGCTCATGCCTGTAATCCTAGCACTCTGGGAGGCTGAGGCGGGTGGATTGCTCAAGCTCAGGAGTTCGAGACCATCCTGAGCAAGAGTGAGACCCTGTCTCTACCAAAAGTAGAGAAAAATTAATTGCCCAACTAAAAATATATAGAAAAAATTAGCCGGGCATGGTAGCGCATGCCTGTAGTCCCAGCTACTCGGGAGGCTGAGGCAGAAGGATTGCTTGAGCCCAGGAGTTGGAGGTTGCTGTGAGCTAGGCTGACACCACGGCACTCACTCTAGCCCGGGCAACAGGGTGAGACTCTGTCTCAAAACAAAACAAAATAAAAAAAATACTTAGAGCATCTGTCCCATGATGTCTGTGGCTCCCCGCTGGACACTAGTTTAACTCTGCTCCCATGCCTGTCCCAGCCCTGGGGAACCAACATTGACAGGTAAGCAGAGAAGGGCAGCAATAAGGAACTTGGGGAAACCCACAGAACCCCCTTCTTTCCTCCAGGTGCCTGTCAAAAGTCAGAAAAAGGACTAGTAGGAGTGGACTTTTGAAGCGGATGAATGACCAACAATTCTACATTAGACTCAACAGAACTTTTAAAGCCTGAAAATGAGGATAATGATTAATAGTTTAGAGTAACCAGAAAAGTTATGAAATCTATTTGATATATTATTTAAATGATGGGAAAGGAATTCTGGCATAGAAAGGGGAAAAGTCAGCACAAGAAATGTCCTTTTTTCCCTCCTTATGCCTCATTAAGACTATTTGGATCAAATTGGCTTAAACAATATTTTAATCTCTCTCTTAGATTCATAAGTGGTCAAATGGTTTCAGTCACTACAAAATTTGCCTCACACTTTACTTTTAATTAAGAATAAATTTACTGATAGATGTCAAAAGTTAGTTTAATCGAATTTTCCTGTAAATCATAGCCAATGACTCAACCAAAGTGGACCCTGAATGCATTTGGCAACACATATTACCTTATATTTTCTTTTTCTTCCCCTAAATATGTCTATCCTTCATGCTTCTGTGCTCAGGAATTTGTTTCAAAGGTGGGTGAAGCTTTACAAACTTTTAACATGAGTTAGAGATAATTATTTTGCTTAATACAGGCTTCCATTAGTCAATGAAATGATCATGCAGAGGACCATAGTAGTGGTAATACTAGTTCTATTAGTAGTTTAAGTGATTTATTTAGGCAGGTTAAGGTGGCAGGTTAAAAAGGAAAAAAAAAGTGTGAAAAATCCCCATCTTTCATAGCTTTAAAAAGTTGGCTCTGTTGGGTGGCGTAATTAAGTCAACAGTCTGCTGGTCGGCAGGCATGCAGACAACTGTTCCCCTACTGTCACCAGTAAATTCACAGGTCTGCACTGTTCCCAAGGGCTGCTGTGCACAGCCTTTTCTAACGTATGGTTTACAGCTGGAAAAGTCGAGATGGACAGGAATGTCCCATGGACCATAGTAGGCTAGACAGAGAAACAGGTATGTAAAATATTATTTATAGCTTATCTGTCAAAAATCCCTAGTAGTTGGGGCTTAGTTTCTCCAAATAAAACATATAGTTTTATACAGGGAGAAAAATTTTCATATCATTTTGACACTTTTCAGCAAACTTATCCCAAGTACATTATGTTATCAGTTTCTGGTTTGCTTTTAAATCAATGAACTTAAAACTGCCTTTAGGTACTAATATTGTCTTGGAATTTTGGAGAAAGGAAAACAACTTTTTATTACCTTTCTTAATCTTTCATTTAGAAAATTTTAGATTGTTAGTAAACACACTAAATAGTGGCAAATCTATAATGGTAATGAAATTTACAAACTTTAAAGAGACAGACCTAGGTGAAAATGCAAATCTGAAATTTTACCTATTCAAAGAAGGAAGGCATTGGCATAAGAGCTAACATTTTACTCAGCGTAAGGGACAGTTCTAAGCACATTATATCAACCCCTCATATCTTACCAGTGATGCTATAATGTAGGTATTGCTTTCAATTTAATAGATGATTAAATGGAGGAAAAGATATGTTGATAGTTGGTACATAGCAGAGCTGAAATTTGAACCCAGTTGGGACTTAGGGCCTGCATTCATAAACTCTATAATAAACTGCTTTGAGAAGGGGATGGGGGTTGAAAAGTTCATTGCGTGGCAACGGTGGTTTTGGTTGCAGTTATGGTTGTGATGATAGTGTTATTAAACAAACAAAAATCCCACTCTGAACCATGTTGCATGTAATATATTAAAAAATGATCTTCATACATTATGAGCCAAGGAGTATTTCTATCCATATTTTTCCTGCAAGAAAACTAACACTGAGAGAAGTTAGGTAACTTGCCCACAGTCACAGAGCTAATGCATTACAGAGCCGGGACTCTCCCTCAAGAAATCTGAATCTAATGCCAATTCTCTCATCTTTGGTTTTTCTGAAGGTGTGTGATAACATCAACATACTTACTGATGCAAAAGCACTGAGCTAGTTAATTCTTTACTGAGGGTCACTACATCACTAAAGTGCTATGCTGATTTAAGTCTATGTCCATTTCTGATTTCCATTGAAAATATCCGTACAGATTAAGTGATGCTCATTATAATAAAAATTTTTATTTTAAATATAGAGTAGTCACCACATTCACAAATAACCAGACTAGCTTTTTAAAAATTATAGGTCTTCATTTTGAAACTATGCAGACTACACATTATTTTCAATTTCTATTCCACAGTTTTAAATTGTTTTACTACAGTGAATGTCCACATTTACCATGATAAAAGTAATCTTGAAGATTAAAAAAATATGGTACAGTAAGGTGTTTTAGACTTGATAATATAATGAAGATAAGAAGACCGAGGACAATTTGCATTTGGTAGGCTAGAAGTAGGGACATATTTAGCAAAAGGCGTGTAACAAGAGAAGTTAGCTCAGCTGGTAATGAGAACGTTCTATGAAAATGGGAGTTGAAGAGATGGAAAATATGGCAGCCTGCCTTGGGTCTTCCCAATGCATCTGTATGCACCAAATATACTGGTTGGGAGACTTTGAGTTAGTAAATAATAAGCATTTACAATACTGAAAAATATTTAACATTGTTAAATAATTGTAATTGTATATAGTCATATTCTTTTAACATAATTATGTTAATTTTGCATGTTATCCTAATACATATATATTTTATTTACCATTTGGTAGTCTTTTTCACTTAATAATACATAATTTTCTCTATAATTTCATGTTTGTTATTTCCCTTCTAATTGCTACATAACCTCTATGTATGGTCCTGTGCCATAAATTTGCATGGCTGTTCTTGTGTTTGCAACATTTGTTTTGTGTCCGAAGTTGTACTGTGGGAAGTTGGATGTATAGGATCTTAGGACATGAAATTCTTGGAAAGCTAAGATCATGGCTTTTTCTTACTTAAAACCTTCCAATTGTTTCCTATTACTGTTAGAATAAAATCCGAAGTTCTTTCCAGGGCCTCAGCCCCTCTGTGATGTGACTTCTGACTCCTCCTCTCACCATGCTCCCTTTTGCTCACCATGCAGCAGTCCCACTGGGCCTTGCCATTCCCGATCAGCTCAAGCACCGTGCTTCTTCCTGACCTCCGCACCTGCTGTTCCTTCTGCTCAGGATGCTCTGCCCGCAGCCGCCTCATGACTGACTTCCTTCCCTCTCTGAGGTCACTGCTCCCAGTTTGCACATCAGTGAGGACTTCATGGCCACCCTGTCTGAACTGACTTTGTATCCCACTTCTATCTGCTTATTCTGCTCATTGTCATTCTTATCATTTATCTATATGAAATATAATGTATATACGTTTTGATTGATTTTTGTCCTCTACCATAATGTTAATTCCATCATAGCAGAGATTTTGTCTTTTTATTGATTGACTTATCCCGAGACACAAAGTTTATGAATGATAACAAAATAAATGAATCATAAATGGATTAATAATTCCCTTTAATATGTTCTTAATAGCCTTTCCTCTATCATATGAAGTGATCTAAGGTGGCATCTAAAAGACTCCGGGAGTTGAAAGGGCCAGATTCCAGAGCCTCACTCTTTCAGCCCTGATGCTTTATGAAGCTCTATGCCTTCGGGCTTTTGGGTCTTAAGGGCTTCGGGCTTTTGGATCTTAAACTGGTTATGTGAAGTTGGGAGTAACTGTGCAATGTTTGTCATTCACTGAGGTTTGGTACATTATGGGAAAGGACAGTACCCACTACGTGAAAGTCACCGGGATTGTTGTCTGGCCTTCAAGAGCTAATTGGCTCCCGATCATTTTCCAAAATTGGTCACATCTCTTCTGTGAATCCAGTAACTTTATTTTTACTTGAAACAGGCAGGTGTGGTTTCTGGTGTCCTGAAAGTGCTAGGAATTTCAACCTTGGTCTCAGCAATCAACCTTTGTTTGCTAGCCAGCCTCTGCTACGGAACATCAAATTGCCAAGAGTCTGCTGCTTCTTCCTTTCCAGAACCATCATATCTAGTAAGCCTATCAACGTCAGTAGTAGGACTAGGGATACCATTTTACTTTTGTGTTAATAGCTGCAAAGTCACATAAATGTAGGTAAAGTGTTCAGTAACTTGGAGTGAATACCTCCCAATGTGCTTTCTGTGTTGAAAGCCTTTCCCTCAGTAGCAGTTTAAATGTATAATTATTTTTGTAATTTTAAAATGTTGTAGCAATTAGTGCTTATTGTGAAAGCTGTTAATTTCATACACAAAAACAACTTTTAAGGATTTCAACTGATTAAATAAATGGGGTAAAGATTGACAGATAATACAAAAGTAACAAAACTATGTTAGACAGATAAGCTTAGGTATTTTTGAGGCAAGAGAGGTCTGCAAAAATTTAAATTACAATCCAGATTAGTCTAATAGAGAGTAGGTTATATCATAAATATTATTGTGAAATTCTTTTGTGTAGTAAAATTTGTAATATTACACTCAAAAAATGTAAGAACTATATTGAATTTTTATTTGTTGAATTCCATTTAGACCAAGTCATGGAAAATTATTCTCTGTGTAATTTTTATACCATATCATAGTAAATAAAATGTATTTGATATCTGAAAATAGTAAAATAGTGAAAACTATGAAATAAAATAATTAAAATCCAATAAAATATTTAAATTTAGATATTAAAAATATGCAAAGAGTAAAAATGTAGGTAGTAGAAAAAATATTATCCCCCAACCAGTCCCAATTTTTCTTTACTATTCACATCAATTAATGATTAATGTCAACATTGAATCCAAAATTCCAACATATTAAATTCAAGAAAAACTAATAACTGACAATGCTGACTATTCAGAGAGTTTCTAAAACTTTAAGGAATCAAATTATAATGATAAAATTGTGTAACAGTCAAAGTTTCTCAAAAAGATTTCAGATTTATTGTTGAATCTAAAGATGATTTTATTAAGATTATTTCATATTTGAGCAAATATTAATTACAGCACACAGAAATTAGTTATTTTGCCAAAATTTATATGAGGGACACCTCAGTCTTTAGCCTACATATCTGGCTAAAAACCCACATTCATGGTGATATCAACTCTTAGTGAATATTGCCTAACCTTTCTTTTTGAGTTCTTTCTACAAAATAACATATGAAAATATCTTAAATATGGCATAACTGAGTAATTTATATTATAGATATTTTTGTGGTCTTTATATATAGTACATACTGTTTTTCAAATACCGAATTTTTCTATGCCATTTTAAGTGTCTGAGTGCATGAGTGTACCAGTAGCTACAATGCTACATTGACAACATTCAATATTTTCACTTACGGATTTCTGTGTTTACCTATTTGTTAACAGTAAATTAATTAAAGGTTTTTCAAAGTTGTTTTATGTTTCTTTGATAGCAAAAACAAATATAACATTCAATCATTATATCGTCCTTGAAAATTACAAATATATGATCCTAAAAATTAGATTGTTCAAGTTGTGTATTTAGTTTATATTTTTCTGATTGGCTACATATTAAAAATTCAGTATTTCTAAAGCTTTCTTTTTACTTGCTGATTCTGTTGTATTTTTAATTACTTATCTTTTATTTTGATTCAACTTTAATTTTCTACTCTCTAAAAAATATATAAATTAAAATATTCAGTTATATATCATATAAACTGGTCTGTTTCATCTATTTAAAAGGCACAATAAATGCTTATCTGAGATATATATTTTACCCGAAGTTATATGATTACTCTTAGCCACCTTGAAGTGTCCAAATGTGTAACTGATGACCTGATGTGAGACTATTTATGTAGCTACTAAAGATTTCATTGATGTTAATCCAACAAATTATCCTTAGATAAACTGGAATGAGACATGAATTATTGCAAACTTATCTTTTTAACAATAACAGAGCCATTACATATATTGTTGAATATATATAATCGTAGATCAGGAAGTAAAAACTTCCTTTATAAAGAATCAGGTAGAGAATATTTTAAGTTTTGTGTGCCAAGAGGAAAATATAAGTAGCACTTCTCTAGGTGATTATATAACAAAACAGAAAGCAATTTTCCACAATTAATTAACTGACAAGATTCAAAATATAATAATAATAATGATTATTTTAACCACGGTTATGTTAATATAATCAAGTTTTATATTAATTTTCTACTGCTGCTGTAAGAAGTTACCTTAAATTAACATCTTAAAACAACACATTTATTTTCTCACCATCATATAGGTCAGAAGTCTGGGCACAGTGTGTCTCAGCTGTTTCTCTGGGTTTTACAAGGCACACATCAAGACATCAAGTTGTTAGCAAGGAAGATTGTTTCTTTCCGGAACCTCTAGTGGAGAGGTTCTGGCTGAGGTCTCCATTTTCCTGCCAGCTGTAGGCCAGCCTGGGGTAATTTCTAGCTTTTAGAGATCCCAGCATTTTTGGTTCATGAGCCTCTTCCTCCATCCTCAAATCTAGCAAAGGCAAACGAGTCCTTCTCATCTTAAAAATCTCTGAGACCTCCCCTCTGCCTCCTTTCTCCTGCCTCCTCTTCCACACGCCTTCCGCTTTTAAGGGCTGATACGATGACTTTATCCCCACTTTATCTCTTGGATAACCCAGAGAATATGTCTGCCTTAAGTTGAGCTTATTAGTTGCTTTAATTTCATCTGCAAAGACCCTATAGAGTAGTACCTCAATTAGTGTTTGGTTGAATGGAATGGAAATATTGGTGGGGAGCGTGTTTAGCATTCTGACTACCATTTTTTTTTTTAATGAGAAGAATGTAGTTTCAATTTGTTGAATAATATTTTTCTTAATTAAGGTTGAAATTTAGATTTCCTTATCATTAAATCAATTGCAAATTTTCATGTCTAAAAATCATTTTTAGTCAACAGGTCATACTAAAACAAGTGACAGGCTAGGTAGGCTCATCAGTCATAGTTTATGGACCCATAATCTGCAATACGGTGCAGTCATGAAAAGTCTTGTTGATGAATATTTAACTGTATGTTGAAATGTCTAATGTATACAGATAAACTCACATAGATGATGAAATAGCATGCACTATTTCTGAATTTTGCAAAACAAAAATATTTCTAATATAAATTGATAGATCAATAATTTTATTTATACAAACTGAAAAGTATACAATGCACTGATAACAAAAATCTCTCTGGAAGTAGAATAACAAGTGAAGCTGACGCATTTTCCCTATGTTTTCCTGTACTTCTCAAGTACTTATAATACATTGTTTTTTCAGAAATCAGGAGAATAATTTAAATGTTATAAAATATTTTGAATTTAAACATTTGGTATTAAAATTTTTTCATTTAATTTTTTTCACCATTAATTGTCTTACTAGCATAAGGCAGCACTGCCTAGAAGATAACAAAATAGAATGCCATGTTTCACAGTAACTGTCCTAAACAACTAAACCTGTGATGAACAATAACTGTGAGTGACCTACTAGGCCAGACCCTTATGGAACCTAACTGGCAACTCTGTCCTGATTAAAGAACAATGGAATTTGTTTTAACAATCCCATATGGACCTATAAATTGGTCCTGACCTGACAAAGGTGCTAGTTTTCAGACCTCAATTAGCAAACCACCGAGAAACCACCCCACAAGTGCCCAGATCCTTGTGTTTTAGAGCTTTCATTTTATGTTTACTATAAAACATGAAAAAAAATGCATGATTATATAAATGAAAATTGGTGCCCTTTCACTGATACATTATACCTCATGTCTTTAAGCCAAGGATCCCTAAGTCAGGCAACCATCCACTTGGGTCTGTAACAAACAGTTGATTATTTTTTAATCCTTTGTGCACTCAGAATCAAGAAAGCCAAATATAAAAAATAATATTCTACAGAGAAAAGACAAAAGTAAGAAAAATATAGCCATGAAAGAAAACTTCTTTATTATCCATTTGGGAATATTGGTAGGTGTTAGCGATAAGGAACGAAGTTTGTGTGAGAGACCCATTTTGCAGATTAAGAATTAGAAGTGGTTGGTTGAACTATAGACATGGATGAGCTGGTCTCCAAGATACAGAATAAACTACAAAAGCACACAGTCCTTCACATAAACACAATTTAAGATGTCATGATAAATTTGTGAACAATATATATGTATTCAAAGGTGTTGATACGCAACAGATTATTGTAGGAAAAAATAGACCAGAAACAAGATGAAAAAAATCATATAAAAATGTATCAAGAATCCAAAGTAGTTGTAAATAGTGTGATGTAATTATTGAATGTCTGAAATCACTTGTCGTTGATTGACTTGAGAAGGCTCAATGTAAATTCTCTCAGAGAACATCACAGAACAGAATGTAAAGAAATTAGATTGCACAGAAAAACTTCTGAGTAACCTATAAGTCAGCCTGTTGTTCCTCCAATAGGAGAGAACTGACTTGTGAGTCTATTGTGCCACGCTAGGACCCAAATATTTGCAGTGGTATCTTATGAAGATGCGTAATAGTTTTATTCTGGACCAAGAGTTGGCTCATTTTCAAACATATCATATCTAGTTTTCATTTACTCGGACTCAAGCAAAGGGTTCAACCTTCAGGTCAAGATTTGAAATGGGCAGTCGGGAGGTGCCTTCAGGTGAAGAAGAGTAGAGATTTGGGTATTTTCTTGCTAATAAAAGGTTCAGGTTAAACCTTCGTAGTCAAGGAACTTCTAAAGTCTTATAGAGGCCCTCCCAGAATCCAGAATAAGTGTCTGGGGTTGAGGTCAGGCAGTGGCATGACAGGAAAAAAACGTTGCACTAATAGGGCTGCTTGGAGGGGACAAAGATATCTACATTTTTAAAAAATATTTTGCCTAAGGCCACCTTGGCTCTGCCACTCAAAATCGCCTTTTCTGTCATTTTGGCATTTTGTGGTACATTGGAGAACCCTGATTTAGGTCAGCAAACAGTTTAGAATATTATTCTTGACACTTTGTTTTAAATTAATAAAATAAATAAAATATGGCTTCATACATCAAACATAAATCTATAACATTATTTATTTTAAAATGAAATTTTCTGTAGCTCAGTTGAGTACAATTGAAGAATATACTTCATCTTCTGTAACAGTAATTTCATTCAATTTCCAGGTCCTCTCTTTCATTTTGGAGAAATAAAATTCTGTGTTTTATGTCTGCATATACTTTCCAATGGGGCAATTCAAAAATAAAAGTGCATCCGTAACATGAAATTTCTTTGCTTTTGGCTTGCACCAGAACTTTTACCTCATTTCAATGTAGCTTTTGTATGGGCATGTGCAATAAAAAAGCTAATAAACTTAATAAATGGTTCAATTGCATGAGTGCACCTGTGTGTTACCTTCATCCTCATTATCCGTTTCCTCAGACATTGTCCATTACCTCGTCTTGGTCACAGAACCCTATTGTAAGTCTAATAAATAGTGCAATAAAAGTAAATAATCTGAGAAAATATTACAGTGCAAACTGAAAATAGTTTTGTTGTAAATTTATGCACATTTTTATCCACTCTGCTAAGTACAAGTATGCTGTCATTCTACTGTTCTCTTTATATCTCCCACAGGAGTATGACCAAAATCCTTATTTCTTATGAGCTTCATTCAAATACATATTAGAGTGGCTCAATGCCAGCAGTTGTTTTCTCAATAGAATTGTTGAAAACAAATGCAGACAATAGTGTATGTCCGTGTGTGTGTGTGTGTGTGTGTGTGTGTGAATATAAATTTCTAAAATGACCCTCTAAGTCTGTGTCCACATGCTCACAGTAAAAAAAAGAAAATCAGGATTTTTAGTTAGGTAATTCAGGCATCAAATGCATTTTTCTCCTGATATCTTAAAGGTATGGACAAGTATTTAAGTATTTTGCTTAAAATTTCTGAATAATAAATATATTTCTTAACTGATCTGCATGTGTGAACCCTGAATTTTTATATGTTTAGAAAGGCAAAAATTTTCAAGGATGCTTAACACTAAATTGCATATCAGGTATCTGCATGATAAGACTAAGAATGGACTCCCCTCTCATTTCTTACTAGTTTAAGAATACTTTAGATCTTTTCAGCTAAAGATCATTTTATAACAATTTGTGCCATCTAATTAGTAGATGCAAGACTGTGTTTTCAATCACTCTTTTACGTGGGGTCTGTTGGCAGCTGCATGAGATTGTACTCATTAATACCTTTGACAGTTCATAGCTGTCAGTAAGACACGATTTTCACAAACTGCTTACAAGGCCAAAATGCACAAAAATGAAGAGGTGATTCCAGACTGACAGATCATTTTAAGTGAGTTGAGCAGGCTCTAATTGATTCTTGGTTTCCTATGTATCCAGGTTTCCAAAAAATGCACCAACTTGTGACACTATTTAATGAAAATCGTGACTAGATCTTATCTAGTTCTGCTATAAGCCAATAAAGCATATTTACACTATACATATTTTATGTATATATATTTATGCACATAAGGATTAATTTTTAGATTGCTTGTGTATAAGAGCAGGATTTTCCCCCTTTTACAACATATTTACTCCTCTTAGCTAGAAACAGGATAACCAGATAAACTCTGAGAACCATAAAAATACAGAGACAATGTCCAAGAGTCAATGCATAGTGAATAGTTCATAGAGAGTAAAATTTCAAGTACAAAGTATATAGAAACTTTTCCATTGTGTAAATTTTATGCTGTCTTTATTCTGATTTAGAGGTTAAAACATAGTCTAACTTTTAGGGGAAAAAATCTGCTTCTCTTCAAAATTGCTTTCAGGATATTTTCGAATATTTTATTTGTAATAAAAATTGCCATCCATGTAGTCCTTGCTACTTGCTGGTCTGTATGCTGAGCACTGAGCACACATGAGTCCTTGCTTATCTTTATAACCCTACAAAGTAAACCTTATTGGCCTCATTTTTCAGATGAGAAGCTTTGTACTTGGACAAATGAAATAACTTAACCAAGCCCATAAATGTCATGGTTGGTAGTCACAGAACAGTGACCCAGGCTGTTTGGAACCCAAACCCTTGATCTTTACCCCCAAATCCAGGTGCCTCCAGAAGTTTTTCAGTCGCGTTGGAAACCGTCTGTTTCTTTTATTTCTTGAATAAATGGTCTTCTTTAAGTGGTTTATCGACCAGTGCTTTTTGCTTTAAGTGCCTGCTTGTCCCTCTCATGTTTGATTCCCTGTGTTCCAGCTCCTCTTCCATTCACCAAGCAAAGCACAGCCCCAATTAGAATGACTATTTGCTACATCAATTTTAAGATGTAAATGGCATCCTTCTAAATGTGCATAAACACTTCTGACTTTCAAAATCATTCAGACCAGTGGAACCTAGCTAATATTTCATTAGCTAAATGCTATTCACAATTTGTTATTAGACTGTTATGTGACCTGAAAATATATTTGGAAGCAAATTACCCATCAGAATTTTGTTTGATTACTCTAAAATGAATTTTCTATAGTAAGCTATGACGTCTCCTGAAGATTTGTTCTCTATGTTATTAAATATTTGAATTAACTGAGACACATAATGTTCACCATATATAAAATGTTTTCTTTCAATATTTCTATGAATAAATAGCTTGCATATAAAATAATTTCACTTTTTATGAATGCATGCAATTATTGTTTAGTAAACAATAAACATTTCAGCTAGCTTCTTCTATTACTTAAATCATAACAAAACAAATATAAAAAGAATAGTCATTTAATGTTAAAACTACACAGGAAATACTTTAATTGCTTTATAATGACACTGCTTTCCTTAAAGACCATCATTATGAACAATAATTTTTAATGTACTACACTATGAACATAGTGTAATATAGAAGATATAAGACATTTAACTGCACATAACAGCTGCTTCACAGTGTTACATATAGGAGTAAATGGACCCCTTAAAAATGAACCCTATTTATTTATATTTGCATGCATAATACTTTCACCCTATTCTCAAGCTAAATCTTCAAACACCAAAGCCTGATATTTCTAATATAGGAGGCCCTTAATAAACACTTCTTGAAATAAATTGATTCTGAATCTACTTCACGCTATGTGTGGAATAGTTTCTGTAAGAGCATGCTGAAAAATGTTATCCCTGAAGCATGACCCTCACAAAATGAGTTTCATAGTCATATACATTTGTAACATGCACCATAGCGAATTAGACTTTTGGAGCCTATTTTAAAATGCTAATTAATTTGGCTTCTGATAAGTTCTACAGTAAAGAAACCCTTTTAATTTCAATTATTTCCAAAGCATGATTGACCACAGAATCTTTCAAAGTCTTGAGATCTTGAAATTTACTAGAGCTAGCATTCCAAGTAACTCAGTATAAGAACTATTGCTCACAAAGTCAATTCCCTGAAAGAAAAAGTTTTGGTATTACTTTATTCAGATGCATTTGTCTCTTTATAGATTATAATTTTAATCCATATTAGGGTATTCTGTTATTTGTAGTTTAGCTAACTGAACTTTATAAAGCTGCTGAAGAATAAACAGAGATACAAATATGATTTGGAAATGTCCCAGTTCTCTTAACATTATCATGACTTAGTTTTGTCATGGCATCTTCAATAATAAACATCAAGTGTTTAAGATGAAAATCAACATGTCTTTTTTGAAATTTTTAAAATATATCAAGGCACACATTCAAAATGGTATCTTACTTTTAGCAATGAATAAAAATTCAAGACGTATATCTAGTCAGAGAATGCTCCTTTTCTTACTTTTTTATAAAGACCTTTTTCTTTTTGTGAGATCAAAACTGACCATTGCTACGAACTACTCATGATGAAATTGCTTATTGTAATTTGTTCTTGATTCAAAAAAAAATCAGCTAAGAAAGTACAGGTTATATTAGTTTTAATAATGTTTTATAAGTGTTCCATAAATGTACTAAAAATACATGCATCAAATGTTTCTTTATGAGTAGGACTTAGAAGCAGAATGGTAGATTGAAAATATGTGAGTTTTGAGATCAGAGACCTGGGTTTTTATCTTAGCTTTGCCACAAGAGAACTGCGAATAGTACATTAGTTACTTAATTTCACTAGTTCTCATTTCGTGAATCTCTAAAATGATTGTGAAACCTAGATATATGTTAAAACTACTTTACCTTCTGAGATTAAAAATATTGGCTCAATATTCTTATGTTGTCTCCTTCAGGACGTGCAATACCCATCCCAATATTTCTGTAAATTCCTATTATAGGCTGAATTATGTGCCCTCAAAATACATATGCTGAGGTCCTAATCCCCAGTATCTCAAAATGTGACTGCATTGGGAAATAGAATTTTTAAAGGGATAAATTAGTTAAAACAATGTCATTGGGTGGGGCTGTAATCCAATATGACTGATGTCTTTATAGAAGAGGATATTTGCACACAGACACACACAGAGGGATTATTTGAATACACAGGGAGAAGACAGCCATCTATAACCCCAGGAAAGAGGTCTGCAATGGATCTTTCCCTATTGGCTCTCAGAAGAAATCCTGCCAACACCGTGATCTCAGACATCTATAACCTTCAAAACTGTGAGACAACACATTTCTGTTGTTTCAGTTACTCAGTTTGCAGTATATTTTATGTAAACCCTAACAAATGGGCACAATCCCTGAGGTTCCACATGCAATGGTCACTTCTGGCTCCAATGTCCTGATTCCAATACACTATATCACCTATGTCTCCATGAAAATGCCACATGAGACCAGGGTGAGAGACAGCCTTACTCTCCATTTTTTGTTTGTGCTAACCTACAAGAAGAAAACCACCCATATTCCTTGATCTCCCTAAAAACCACTTATAGAGTGTTTGCAGTGATTCTGGGGTTTAACATGATAGCGACACAACTCAAAATTGAATATCTCACATCTCTCTTATTGTAAATCCTACATTTATTCTGGGAATTCCCCACCTGTCATATTTCTTTGTAGGTTCCAGACTCCTACTTACTGTGATACTTGAACCCTTCCTCAAATCCCCCTTGAAAAAAAATTCTGAGCTTCTAATTCTGCTAAGTTATTTCCCCTTAGATTCTTCCAAGAAACTGCATTCCCTACATTTTATTATGCAGAAAATTTGACATTCCATTTGGGCCTGGCTCTGCATTAATATAAATCCATGGATTTCACACAGCAGTCAGAAGCCTTGGCTGAAACTTACATAAGAAATATCAGCCTCAATTTTCTTCTTCCTTCATCTGTCTTCATAAGTAGAAAAAGAAGAAATTTTCATTTTCCCATTATTATGAATTGCCATGTATCTTTTCTCACAACTACAAAATACATTGACAGGCTGCTGTGAAGATTGAAGTTTAAATGTCCATCTCAGTGACTGACAGGACAGAGGTGGGTACTGCATATTTGATAAATAAATAAATAATTCAATTACTGATTAAATAATATATACTTTGTTGGTTAATAGACGTGCTACTAGAGATGATATTTGAATAACTATTGAAGGATGAAGAGGAGATTTCTAAGAAAAAAAATATCGCAGGGAGTGATAACAATTCCAATGCAGGAAATGAATGAGCATGGATTTCAAAAAATTGTGAGAGGTCAAATTGTAAAGTTCATAAACATGTTGACAGCAGTATTAGCCTGCTCAGCTTGCCATGAGGCTTACAATAAAATAGTTGCTCAGCCACACCCCTATTGTCCTTTCCTGAACCAACTTTCTCATTTATTGCCAAATGGCTAGCTGAGGGTTCTTCATATTTCCAAGTTATGATTTCCTTTTACTTAACAAATTGCTTCTTCAATTCACCTCTCTCCTTTGCATCTTACTATAAAGAGTAGGGAAGATCCAACTTAAACCATCAATATTTTGCTTAGAAATCTCCTCTGCTAAATATCCAATTTTATCATTTGCAAGTTCTACCTTTCACAAAACATATAATATAATATAGGCCAAATTTTTGCTACTTTTGTAAGAAGGATCTCCCTTTCTCTTGCTTCTAATAATCTGTTCCTCCTTTCAGTGTGAGATGGCAGGAGAATGGCCTTTCACATCCATATTTTTACCTACTATCCGTCATGGAAATCTCGGCTTTTTTTTTGGATGAACCTCAAAACTCTTCCAGGCCCTACCCATCAACCAGTTCCAAAGCCACTTCTGCATTTTTAGGTATTTGTTACAGCAGCATTTCACTTTTTAGGACCAAACCTGTATTAGCCTGCTTGGGCTGTGAAAATATTAAAATAGTGATATTAAACAACAGTGAAATCCTTTGCTCAAATATCATAAGCTCATCCACAGAGAAAAAGCACTATAGACAAGAAATATCTTACCTGGAACTTAAACACAGTGGTTCTCCTATTTCATCTTAGAGGAACTAAGCACAAGACAAAATATCCCTTCTTAGTTCCAAAAGAAAGCTAGTTACACAATGCTGATCCTATTGTATGCTCAGCAACTTAAGACTGATAAAATATTTTTTTATTTAGAAAAAATGTCCTGAATCCCTGGCCTCAATAACCACCTCATTCAGGTGTCATTGGCCTTTGGTAGGATCACCGAGAGTTTGTTGAGGGCTCAGTGCTCTATTATTGCTTTTACTAGAAAACAAGTGAAAGATACGTTCTATTGCCTAGAGGATAATGGAATAAATAGTCTTTTTATGGAGACTATTGACATGAGTAATCCAATAAATGTCTCCTCTTAGAAGCACATTACTTTCAAATATTTGATTAAAATAGTTCTAAAAATTATTGTTTGGTATCTTAAGTATCAATGAAATCATTGAAGATTATCTATAAAATTGCACCTGAGTTTGTCAGAGAGTGTTTATTAAACAAATTCTTTAGCTTCCTTAACAAAAGCATCTTTAGAAAGGGAGCTATAAAATCATTTTATAGCAGTTTCTGAATCTATTTATATATAGACCAATAAGGTTCTGTAATCCACCCATGCCAATATAACAGGTAGTCACACATAGCCAGGAATATGGACATACACATGAAAATAATTCATATGTTTATATTTTATAAATATGTCTAATTTGTTGAAAATTTCCAAACATCCTTTCTTGGAACAAACTACCTTTTTTTTTTTTCTTTTTTTTGGATCATGAACTCTCTCTTTTTTGGTATATGTTGAAAAATTGTTATAATAAAATTGTGGAGATTACTAAGATTTTTGTTTTAACATTCTCACTTACCAAATGTTATTCTACATAGATCCAATTTTTAAACAAAAAGTACTTTTTAATCAAGGGCGTAAGAACTATTGCCCAAAGGGGATAGTACTAAAGATTTAAGTATAGATTTTATTGATAAGTCCATAAAGAGTTTAGTATGTGCTATAAAGTTATGAAAAAGAGCAATTATCTTAGGGGTGAACGTTGTATAGCAGATACACCAGCAAAAATAAAAATTGTTCAGGTCTTTTTAATTCTAAACTTCATTCCTTCTCTCCAATGATAGGTTTAGCTCATCTTGACCTTGTAGGCTTTACTCAAATTACACCATCATCCTTGAGATGTTAGGCTACCATAAGCTCACACAATCTTTCACTTCTCTTTTTTACAACATGGAATCCCCAAGCTTAGTATATACACTATACTACTAGGTTTAGTTGGAAATACTCATGTTTTGAGATCATTTTAGAAGAAATCCATTTATGAAATACTGCTTCCCAGACAATTATAAATATTGCATTTTGTTAACTAACAAGCATTGAATACTTAAGTATGCCACGTGTTAACCAGCAGTTCCTAACCTTTTTGGCACCACGGACTGGTTTCATGGAAGACAATTTTTCCATGGACTGGGGTGGGGAGTGGGGGATGGTTTGGGGATGATTCAAGCACATTACATTTATTGTGCATTTTATTTCTATTATTATTACATTGTAATACATAATAAAATTATACAACTCGCCGTAATGCAGAATCTAATGCCTCCACTGATCTGACGGAGGCAGAACTTCTGTGGTGATGTGACCAGTGTGGAGCGGCTGTAAATACAGATGAAGCTTCACTTGCTCCCCACCATTCACCTCGTGCCGCGTGTCATGGTTGCTAACAGGATACAGACTGGTGCGAGTCCCCAGCCTGGGCACTGGGGACCGCAGTGTTAAACTAGACACTTTTACATTATTTCTACCATTTAATTCTTACTTAACCTCAGTGAGATAGGGGCTATGATAATTCCCTATAATAGACAGGGAAACTTAGGCTTAGGGAGCAAATTTACTTACCCTTTTTAAGCTAAGGTTCTATTATAAGAAAATCCCCAAGCCAGGAATCAAACTTAAAGGCAACTCTTTTCAAGTCCATTCCCTTCTGCCTCATGAAAGTGGTTTTCCTATTGCTACTGTACTTTCTACCTCATTGACTTCAAGTATGCTAAGAAGTCAAATTTACCAGGAAAAGGAAAAAATCAACAGCTGAGGCTGGATGCAGTAACTCCACGTATTTACAATATGAAAGGCAGCATTAAGACCTCTGCAAATCCATGGAAATAGAAACATCGTCCAATTAATATCAAACGATACACAGGTAGGCTGTCCCTACCTCAGCAAAGGCAGGTCTTGGATCCAGCAGAGTAACATGCAGCTGTGGCTCAGGACTGTCCCGTCGGTAGTTTCTCTAATTCGTTCAGTTTATTACTCCCAGTGACTGTGGAACACGGCCACTGTAAAACTTCTGAGGCACATCATCAGGTTGAGAACGGGGGTGGTGACAAAGATCCACAGAAGGATATTTAAGTCAGTGTATGATGCAAAAGACAAAAGTAGCGAGAATGCAAGGGGAAGGTCCAGTACTTCAAATGAGAACCGTGACGAGGTAAGCGTAAATAAACCAAGTAAAGGAGAAAACAAATACATGTAAGTGGGAACAGATCAGGGAGAGGTAGACAGAAAGGACAAATAGGGTTCCAGGAAGGAAGTGCTTGATAATCCCTAGCTTTGATAAGGATGTGCTTTGATAATTTCCCTAAATTATCAAAATAACATATAAAATATATTAGTATCTAATAATACAGTATGCACTCATATAACAGTATTACCCATTACACACATTGCAAAGCATGTACTACAAAGTTTGCTCGTCAACCCCCAGGAGCATTTTGTTACGAAAAACTGCTGCTACCTCATTCTAAATTCCCTGGCCTCTGGTGGGCAAGAAAGCTCAAACAGAAAAAGAGGAAGGAACACAGAAGGATAATGTGATGCTGATGGTGAAGAGGGCAGTTTATTTCTCAGAAAGTTGGGCTGAAGTTCTCTACTTTCTGTCTCATATGTCTCCCACTTTCATGCTCCAGCTCAGACCATCTCCACCAAAGGGCATTTGTAAATGTTATGTCCTGGGCCTCGAAAACTTGAGCCATTCCAATCTCTGTCCACATTTTTAACCAATGTCTCCCTAGGGAAAGTTTTTAACCCATGATGCCGCTTTTCATACACTTTCCCCCAAGCCGACTTGCTCATAGGTATAGTTTCTTGTTCTTTTGTTTATCCTCACTTTTTTTTTTTGCAGACACCTTTATCGCGGTCCTTCACATGATTTATAACAATCCTATTTTCCCCCCAATTTCTAAGCGTCTTATCAAAGCGTAGGCCCTCTGTAATAGTTGGCTGATTGAATAAAGTGAATAAAATGAGCTGGCATATCAAAAAACAAAATGTAACAGTTTTTCATTCTGGCTCCTAATAACAAACAATTTAGTGTGGTGTAGCTTAAAACGTAACAGAATGTTGTGCCGCAGTAATGGATTTCTATGAACACTAGTGTTGTTGTAAGTCCACATGGGTTTAAAACAACAAAAGCAGTATAGGGTAACTGACATGTAAAATGTCAATAAACACACACAATTAAGCAAAAATCAAATCATTGTGCCTCACAGTAAAGCACAGTTATTTTTCATCCCTAAAAGAATAATTTTGGTTTAAATCAGTTTTCACATTGTTTAAACAGTGGAATCTCTCTCTCTCTGTTTCTCTCTCAAACCAAAGTCTGCACAGAGCCTCCAGGATGCAGCAAAACAGTCATGAGCACGGCTGGCACCCGACACGGTTGTGCTTTTCAAGTCCCGTCCGCTCAGAGGTTCCTGACCCCGTGCAGTGAAGGGAAAGGACTCTACCCCACAATTTGGAAATGACCGCCTGATGATCTCTAAGGTCTCTTCCTGTTCTCCACAGCTTTTAGGGAACAAAACTGAATTTTTTTAGTTGACAGATGTTCACTTGATAAAAATTACCACCTGATCTATATTTTCAATGTTTTATTTCACTGTTCTAAATAGGTAAGGGCATTTTTATTACAATATTACTAGTAAGTATGTAAGTGGTAAATCTATTTTTTCTTAATTCATCTATGCCCATACCAGTCTACTTGTTGTGCTGGAATTATAACATTTTGCAACTAATCACTCAGTAACAACTGATTGCCCAGTAACAGTATTTCTGAAAGAAGTAAGATGATAGTCTAGAATATGTTCTAAAACTTTATCTCACACCTGTGAAAAATACTTAGGCACACTGGAGCAGAATATATATATATAGATAGATAGATAGATATAGACATACGTTATTTCACTAAAATATTGTAATAGCATAATGCACTTTCCCACTGTATCTCTAACCTAATTTCTTCCCTCATATGCTAATTTATAACGGTGCTTATATCAAAGTTGCCTAGTGTGTTCATTCATTCTTATAGCTATTTGCATTGCACTTTTATCATTTCATACACAAAACAGTATGTCTGTGAAACAAAGTCAAATTTTGCATGCACAGCCTCTTGCAATATGCAAAATCATTAGACATTGAAGTTCATAGGACTGTTGGAAACTTAAGAAGAAATGTGCCTGAAGCTTTACCAAACTGGTAACTTTCAAAATGTAGTTTAAAACATTTGATAAAGTCATAATGTGGGCAGATACGCACATCTTTAAAACATAGTAATGTTTTGTATTTACTGGATGTACAGGGAGATCAAAGCCTTTGTCATAAACCCTCCCAGTAATGTTTGAAGCACTTCTTTGAGGTAGAAGTCTGGTTTTTTATTTTCTTTTCTTCTCTTTAAGACCATAAAATCACATGCAAAAACAATGACTTATATTAATAGCATATTTAGAATCTTAACCAGTGTTTCCTAACATTAAATTTTACATTTAAGGCTTTGATATGAACCGTGTTAAAATATTGAAACAATTGTCTTACTTTATGAATGCAACCTGCCAACATTTATTGCACACCTACCCAGTGCAGAAAATTGGGGTAGGTATAGAGCCAGCCAGAATATTAAATTTACAGCCAGTTTTTTAGAATTCTGTGGAAAAATCGTCATTTTTCATTTTAAATTATGCATGGTGATTAGTAAAAATCTTTACCTTTATTTTGCATCTCAAAATCTTAACTGAGCTGAAAGTTAAAAGTCAAATTCTGCGCATTCTTGTTTGCATGTTGCAAAGAATAAAATTGCAGGTCATAGTTGACTGAAAGCCCCACTGCCAAACGTTTAGCACACAGGATATGAGCCCCTTGCACCATACAAACCCTTTAAAGTCCTACATAATTCAGCATCTTATTTTAGCCAATGCATTCTAAATTTTTTCCTAATAAACTTTTAGTTAAGGAGGAAACATTCAATGATTCAAATTCACAGAAGCAAAGAGAACCCATTTGCAGAAACCCTTTACGTTTGGAAATAATTAAAAAGGTAAAACGCTGGTCATGATCTATCCCTCCAAACGATAGTTGGACAATTATTAAGTCATAGTAGATATGAAGAGCTTGTATTATAGATCTATGTAAATATTAAATATACATAGCACATAGTAGTAACATTCATCGGGTGTCGGGCAGGTGGGCACTGGGAGGAGGGGATGGGTATATACACACCTACTCGGTGCGATGCGCACCATCTGTGGAATGGATATGCTTGTAGCTCTAACTCAGGCAGGACGAAGACAATATATGTAACCTAAACATTTGTACCCCTATAATATTCTCAAATAAAAAAATTAAAAATTAAATATATATACACATACACATAGCCACAGGAGATTCTCTGTAAATGGGGTTACAAGAATTTCTTATATTTTGTATCAATTCATTCTTATTCATCATCTTCTCTATGAATAAAAGGAATGGTAACAGTGAAAGTTTTCAAATAAAGGAAGGTTAGATTCCTCCCTCCATCCCTAAGGAGGTATTTAAATGCAAAGTACAAGAAAATGCTCCACACTTATTAAAAGGAGCACGATCGAAAACCAGCGCGCAGCCAGCAAGTAGGACTTTTCTGATTTACTGGCTGAGACAAAATGATTTTGTTTTGTTTTGTTTCGCTCCCATATAAGCAGAAACCTCTCCCCCACCTCCTCAGTGCAAAGATGAGACAATGGAGAATGGGAGGTTAAAATTAAAGATTTTGGTAAAAAGTTTCCAAACTCAAACTTGGAAACTCAGACCATTTGCAACTAATGGCTATTTGCCCAAGAAGGAAAAAAATTCAGTCCAGTGTGAATAGTTAGGAAGTGTTCATTGAATTGTCACAAATATTTATATAAAATATAGCACAGCCTTCCTGTATTTAATTGCATTTTAGGAGAAAAAGGAAAATCTAACAGAAGTCATAAGCAGTTGTTGAAATGTTCCACAGTAGAGTATATGCCTTTGCTGAGAAATGAAAGTTATATTATGTGCTACCTTTTCATCTGTTGCATGTCTTTGCCAGCTGCAGAGACATGTCAGATGCCATTATTCTGCAAATTTTACTCTCTCTCTCCATTGCTAACCTCTTGTTGACAGTAATCAGAACTTGATGGAGGGGCCTACGCAGGTGTTATACGATAGTTGGTGCCAGTGTGATATAGTATGTGACAGTTTTAGTATTACATCCTGTAGGATGATACATCATCAAATAATATTTCAGATAATCCCTAGTCTTTCAGCAGAAATGTAATTATTACTCATCTAATAATATTTCCAGATGGCATAGTGGGTGAAGTATAGGCTAAAAATAAAGGAAGACTAGGCTAAGACAGTGAGGCCAGAGCAAAATATGAAATAAAGAAAAGCGACTGACAAGCGATTGTGCAGAAGTATCAAACTCTTTTAAAACTAGGATCCCTGGTTTTCGCCGTACTGAAGAGGTAGCCAAAAAAAACAGGTTTAGTGTTATGAAATAACATTTTGATAAAGTAGAAGGATCACTTGAAATGCTTCCCTCATAAGTTTTGTTTTTGAAGTGCAAGAGTTGCAGGAATTACAAATACCTTTTTTTTCTAAAACCATAAATTTCGGAATAAGGTACCCTATTCATACAAATGACACTCTTGTAGACAACATCCGATGATTGACATATAAACATTGCAGTATACTATTCTACTGCTCTTCACAAATTTTGCTTTGTTAAAGAGAAAAACTCAAGGGGATTGTTATCAAAACTCATCTGTCTGCCATTGTTAAATAACATATACTTTCTAACTGACATTATTTTTTCTCTACCGGAGGATACTAAGACTTCTTTATTTATTGGTGAACGTGTCAACTCTTTTTGAATTCAGTGCATTTACCGTATAATAGAGGGCATGGCCTTTTCAAGTATCAAGTATGTAAGTAATTATAGTGCTTCCTGGAATAAGCAAGCGTATGACACCGACAAGATGCATTTTCCAAACTTAAAGCAAATATTTAATAAGCAAACATTCTATGACACTTAAGCATACTGAATTTTTAATCAATGAAAGAAGTTTTTCAAATTCTGGAGATGGAAAAGTAAAGAAAAATGCCCTAAATATTTTATAATCCCCAGAAGCAAAATTTATATTAACATTCTCATAAATTACCTCTAATTTTTATGCTACATGCCCCAAAAAGTTTTGTTTCTTATAAAATGGCAGAATTTGTATCACATTGCTTGGTAGACATTCTACTGACTATTTTTTTTACCAATTAAATGAACTAGGACAAACAAAAAAGTCTGAGACATCAACTTTGATGTCTTTCCATGAAAAATAGTCAACTCAAATCCTTATATTTGACTTTAGAAGTTAAGAATTATAAATATATAATTTGGCGAAGTTTTTTCATTCAGATATTTTTGTCTATAGAACAAATCTACAGCATGACTTACTGGGCGCATACAAATATATTGCTTTCCCCTCCCACCTAGAAATAATAATGTGTGTAGGTAGTTTTTCTAATATAAAGATCTAGGTATTTTATATATTTCTCATGTACCTTCTAAGTTATGAATGGAGAGAATTTCTACTTGTAAAATGTTTAACTTCTTAGATAAGCTACAAAGGGATTAAATGCATTCATATAAGTCTCAAACCAAATAAAAAGGACAGTCAGGAAGAGAAATTAGAACACTGTGTGGCTAAGGTATTTCCACTCCATCAGGATTTGATTTTTATCAATATGTTAGTGCTTTTGTCTAAGTTAGTGGCTTAAATTAAAAATGGCTTCAGGTTTTTAATTGACTAGATTCTAAACCAGTGAGATTTATTCATAATAAATACCTGCCCAAATATTATATTTAAGTCATTTCAAACAATTAAATCTATCTATCTACTTATCTATCTATCCATCTATCGATCTGTCTATCTGCCAAATGTCTAGCTCTGGGTTTATGTCTGTTCATGTGTCTGTTTTTTAAGGCCAAGGAGGAGGAAAGTGAGGGGTCATGGTGGAAAGAGGGAAGAGTGATCGAAAAGGACTTACCTGTTCTTCATGGAGCTGGTGAACTGGCTTTCACAGTCTCACTTCTGGATGAGTTATAAGGCAAAGATGCTGTAGCTCATGTAGTTAGCCCAATTCATATTTCCCTGTGTTGAAAGGATACGCTATAAGATTGCACCCTAAATTGTTTTATTAAAAATCTGTTAATCAGCTTTATTAAAACATCCTACAATGTATGCATATAGTAATCTCTCGATATCCATGGGACATTGGTTCTACGACCCCCATGGATACCAAAATCCTGAAATACTCAAGTCCTTTATATAAAACGGTGTGGTATTTACACATAACTTATGCACAATCTCCAGGTAAATTTTAAGTAATCTCCATATTAATTTATTATTCCTAACATAATGTAAATGCTGTGTAAATAGGCATTATAATAGATTGTTTTTATTTGTGTTATTTTTCATTGTTGCATTGTCATTTTAATTTTTTTTATATTTTTGATCTGCAGTTGTTTGAATCTGCCCAATACAGAACCCACAAATATGGAAGACCCACCATATAGCAAAATGTCATGTTGTATACAATACATATATACGACCTGTAATTTGTCAATTAAAAATTAAATGTTTTTAAATATCAGGATTTTTTCTATTTTTTTTAATATTGAAACAACTGTCAGGAGGGCTGTTTGCTATTTGGCAGTTTAGCCATTCTTTTTATTGATACTAGGGGAAATTTTAAAGGTATAAAAGTATTGAATATGCCTATTTTGTGGAAAACATTCCACATTCTCTTTTTCCTATCCATGTGTACTAAAACTTGACTCTTTAAGCACAAGTTCTGTTGTTACATTATTTTGAACTCTGCATCTATTATCTTATAAAATATTTGCAAGCTACTTTCAAAAGTTACCTGTCACTTTCACAAATTCAGAAATTAGAAAACTGAAACCCAGAGAAGTGGTTTAATTTATCTGAAGTCACACAGCTGTTAATTCAATGAACCTGGATCTGTAAACCAGATAAATTTGTCCCCGACGCTAAAACATATTACCTTTTGAATGAGGCCTTATGATAATGGCTTTGTTAAATTGCTCAAGAAACACTAAGTAGGCATACATTTTAGCAGGGTCCTTTCATAAGGCTACATATATTTGCTATACTTATGTTTTACTCTTATTCCCTTATTATAACCTGTGCATAATTCAAGAAAAATATGCTTCCTTGCCACCATGGAAATTGTCCACAATAGCAGGTGATGATGATAATGACAATAATAGTTCATTAGAAGGACAGCAGGTGATTGTCCTATACATTTTATGTGTTAGCAAATTAAAGTAATTCTATTATTTATTTATCTATGTACTTACTTTTGGTTTTGGGGTTTTTCCCTTCAAACTATTGACTCTCTATGTAACTAGATTTCAAACTCAAAATATTCCAGTATTTTCCAATCTTGCATTAAACATGCTTGTGTTTATACTTTACACCAATTTTACGGCAATCCTGGGATATGGCTGCCTTCACAAACCTTTTTTTTAAGTCTGACAACCATATAGCAAACACTACTGGTTTAGTTGTTTCTTTCAAATGTGCTTTCAAAGACTTGAGATCTACTTTGCCCAAAGCATTGGTATTCATCTTTAGTCACTTATATACAGGTTGAGCATCCTTAATCCAAAAATCCAAAATTTGAAATGCTCCAAAATCCAAAAGATTTTGAGTGCTGACATGACAGCACACCTGACTGCTTGTGATAGATTGCATACATTATTAAAATATTGTATAAAATTGCCTTCAGGCTATGTGTACTATTATCTATGAAACATAAATTAATTTTGTTTATCCCCAAGATATCTCATTATATATGTGCAAATACATCACAATCCTAAAAAATCCAAAATCTGAAATGCTTCTCGTCCCAAGCATTCCATATAAGAGATCCTCAACCTGTATTAAGAAGGGCATCAAATCAATCTAGTGTCTTGGATTTAGGTTATACATGTATCCATTAGTAAATAGTATTAACAAAGATGTCCTGGAATTTCAATTTTAGCACATATTTGATCTTCTTGAAATATCCATGACAAGTAATATTACTGGAGGACAATTTCTCTTGCAGTAGTTTTCTTAAAAAATATTCATCTAAGTTTAACTTTTGCAAGAGTTATTATAAAGGAACCAGCTCTTAGCTTGCTTAAAAATTTATTGATGAATAAAATTTCACCAAAGAATGTAAAAATATCAAAGGCAGTACACTTTACCAAAACAAAATCCTTAGGTGTTCAAAAAATAAAATGAGGAAGAAAGCAAAGAAGGAAGAAAGGAAGGAAGGAAGGGAAGAAGGAAGGGAGGAAGAGAGAGAGAAAAAAATAGAAAGAAAGAACTTTTGAACATCATTTGAAGTCAAATATCGAAGTCTGGGAGTTTTATGGCTGGATAAAGTTAGTGCCTGTCCTTGGATATTTCAGAGTTTCATTCCAGGTGTGAATAACCTCAGAACAGGGAGACTTTCTGCAAAGTACATTAGCTCTAAATTACTAATAAAAACCAGGTTTTATTTAGGGGCAGAGTTGGTATGGGAATTGAAATTCCAAGACCGCACATTATTGTTCACTTAGGGATATTGTGTTAGGTAACAGTAAAGAAAAAAGGAGCAGTGGAAAGGCCAGTAGTCTTAACATCTGACAGCAGAGCGTGTTCTAAGTGTGAACCATAACTCTCAAAGGGGCTGGAGTCTGGCTGTCCGCCTGCTTGATCTAATCCTATAATGTAAGAAAGGAAAAGCAGTTGACAGAAACAAGCAATTTTATGTCTGTGTGTGTGTATGTGTGTGTGTTTTTTTTTCCCTTAATGTCCACTGCTGTTCAGGTGTTCCACATGAGATATACAAAGGCAGCTTTTATTAGTTGGGTCCATATGTTGGTATTTCTTCCCCAAAACAAAACAAAAAAAAAAAAAAAAAAGAAAAGAAAGAAAGAATAGGATGGCTTTTTGTCTCCTCTCTTTTATGCTACATTGCTGTTACTAATAATTCCATTCTGTTGTGAACATATTGAAGCAGAAGGAAAGTAAGACAGTGCTTGGTGTATATTAGAAAACTGTTATGGAAATGTGATTCGTAGAACAACTGGCACCTGCTGCAGCACCTCCTTTCTAGTGCTATTTACCAAAAGACACATAATTATAACTGCTTTTATGACACCATGTTTTCTGGCCTCTTTATCAGAAAAAAATGCTTTTTCTTTCAGCTGTGTAAAATACTAGCATGAATATTAAACATTTTTTCTAAGTTTCAAGCTTTTTTAAAGTACAGAGCCATTTGTTAGTTCAGAATTACACGCACTCATGAAACAGAAGAAATGCTGAGGTCTGCAGCAGTCCAGAGCGTAGCCAGTCGGCTCTGAGGGGGCCCACTCGTGAATCACTGTGCAGAAAGGTCGGGTGGGATGGGACAAGCCCCACAGGCGCAAGCTGAGGGACTGGATTTGTTCAGCAGAATGAAAATGAAAATGGAAAATCAGAATTTAATTGCTCCCAACAAAAAGGGAGCATTGACCGAGTTTGTGCATTGACAAAGAAGGAGGAGAGTTGAAATTAGTGGAAAGGAATGGAACATGGAAAGGAAGTCTGATTATATTTTTGCTCTGGGATGTGAAAACACACAAGCAAAAAACCCAAACCCAAGAATCATTTCTTTCTCAATCTTCAAGAAAGCGTTATGATGATATCCATTTGGTGGCTACAACTCGGTTGTGAGTATGGCTCCACTTGGTATAGCAAAAAAGCCAGGCCACCCACAAATAGCCCTTCATCCTAAATCTCATATCCAATCCTACAGGGTTATTGATCACCTAGGTACACAAAGTAGGCAGTGAGTCTGGAAGCAATGGGTATACTGGATTTGTTTTTCAACTTCTCCACAATTCTTTCTTTATGATTCTTTAGAATAATGATTCTCAAATTTTGGGATATGAAATCTTTGCATGTTGTTTCAATATTCTCAGCACTTTTAAAAATACTTGAATTTGAAATTCTCCCTGCCTTCATTATACATCTTTTAAGACAATTGTTATACTAGTCTGCAATATAGTGAATAGTTATAAGCTATGTAACAAATAATTCAATAAATTCAAGTGTACTTCAGATTCAAATTGTATTAAATTTAATAATATATTTAATACAGCATCTCCTTGTGAGCATTAGGGTGGCAGAACTCAGGGTATGACCATGGGAATATAATTTTTTTTGTAAATATCATCCATCAGATTGAGTTTGGCAAGATTTCTGAAACGTGGGCAATATAAAATGCCATATTAAAATCTGTAAATGATTAGAATCTTTGAAAAATAAATCACACTGGGTCAGAAAAGAGGGATATAGATGTCCAGAAGTAGATAGAATATATGAAAAAAGAAAACTTGAAATAAAACAGCTGTTAGATTCTGAATGTAAAATATTCCATACTTTATTTGACAAATAAAGAAAAATCATCTCAGAACTCTAAATAAGCATTACTTTGAAGGTCCATTATCTTTTGTGAAGATTGTATAAACAGGAATGTTTTTATTTTCTGTCCCTACATGGAAAAGAAAAGAAGAAAAATAAATTCCTTGAGCAAATAGGAGGCACATCATGGGATTTATGGCCAAAAGACAATAGCAAGACAAAGGCCAAGCAATAGAGAGAAAGGTATTAACAATGAACTCAAACTTCATATAAAGTTTAGAATCAGCCAAAATATACAATTCAGGATTTTGCTTTAATCAACTCAAAATGAGCAGAGAGATGGCCCAAGGGATAATGGATAGAGATGAAAATAAAAAATAAAACAAACAAAAAAACCAAGTAAGCATCAGATGAATCATCTTTAAATTGATGTGGACTGGTATAATATCCTCTTTTTCTCTCCAACTAAAAAATAATTAATTAATTTTTTAAAAATTCTATAAGCCTGAGAATTGGTACAAAATTACAATAGAGGTTATCATGAATCAAGAGCAGACTCTCTTACTTATGTTCAGAGGATGGATAAAACAGGTTATAGAAAAGACTGCAAATCCAATCAGGCTTCCTAATTCTACCAAAATGTTTGTTTGAAGTTTCCTCAACAAGACAAAAAAGGGAACCAAGGATTATGTACTTAATAAGTTGTCCAATAGGATGATTGTGATTTTGTTATGATAGGAATTTTGAGCTATATAAAATCATCAGTTCTTAGAGCTGAACACATAATCCTTGAGTCATAAAAGAAATTTAATATCACCTAACTTATGTCTGTGGGTTTACATGGTGTTTCCAAGATTCTGATTAAAAAATAAAACATAAAGCAATGCATCAAACACTGTTTAATACTTTATCTCATTTGGTCCTATAAATTAGTTTTTCAATTATCTAAGTTCCTCCATTTAGCACCCTAAATTTGCTTATTTCTCATTCTGCTTAAGCCACTGCTTAAATTAATTTTCGTAAAGTGCATAGAATACTGACTTTTACCTCATGTGCTTTCTGTAAATATTGTTATATAATAAAATCATGATCTTCTCCATCCAATATGGACTCCGTGGTCCATGGTCTTGGACAATTACTTTGACTAAAGAGACCAACATATTTAAAAACAAAAAAACAAATAGAACTTCTGGAAATTGAAAAATTCATTTAAGGAAATATAAAACATGGTGGAAAGTTTTAAAAATAGACTAGACCAGGCAGAAGAAAGAATCTCCGAGTTTGAAGACAACCCTTTGAATTAAACCAGTCACTCAAAAATAAAGAACTGAGAATTAAGAGGAATGAACAAAGCCTACAAGAAATACAGAATTATGTAAAACAGCCAAATATAATAATCATACACATCCATGATGGTGAAGAAGAAAACACATAAGGATGGGAAAACGTATTTGAAGGAATGATTGAGGAAAACTTCCCTGGTCCTGTTAGATATTTAGACATCCAGGTACAAGTAGTTCAATGAACATCTGGGATATTCATTGCAAAGAGGCAATCACCAAGACACATAGTCTTCAGACTGGCCAACATCAACAAGAAAGAGGAACTTCTGCAAGTCATGAGACGAAAATATCAAGTAACTTACAAAGGAAAAACAGCAGGCTAACTGTAGATTCTCAACTGAGACCTTACAAACCAGAAGAGATTGGGGCCCCATCTTCAGTCTTCTTAAACAGAACAACTGCCAGGTGAATTTGGTATCCTGCAAAACTAAGTTTCATACATGAAGGAGAAATAAACACTTTTCCAGACAAGCAAACACTGAGGGAATTTGTCAAGACCAGACCTGCCCCTACAGGAAACACTCAGAACTGCATTATACATGAATCAGCACAATAGATACCACCAGTTTAAAAGCACCCAAAAGCTAAAGCTTGGAGCTCATTAAACTATAGCATAAAAGATAAAACAAAGCAATAAGGTGAACAGAACAGCATCCCACATATCAGTTCTGTTAATCAACATGAATGGTTTGAATGCCCCACTCAGGAGACGTAGGCTGGCTGAATGGATGAAAAAAATACAACCGAAGTATCTGCTGTCTGCAGGAGACACATTTAACCCACAAAGACTCATACAGACTCAAGGTAAAGGGATGGAAAAAAAATATATTTCATGCAAATGAAAACCAAAAGAAAACAAGTGTAGCCATTTGTATATCAATAAAATTGACTTTAAATCAACAATAGTAAAGAAAGACAAAGATAGTCATTATATAATGGTTAAGGGAGAAATTCACTAAGAAGACATAATAATCCTAAATATTTATGCATCTAACAGAGGTGCAACCAGATTCATAAACCAAACCCTACAAGAGCTAAGGAAAGGGGTAAACAGCAGCATCATAATTGCCAGAGACTTCAACATTCCACCGAGAGAACTGAACAGAAGCAGAAAATAAATAAACACTGAACTTAAATGGGACTCTAGAACAAATGGGCCAAACAGACATTTACAGAACATTTTACCTAAAAATTACTAAATATACAGTCTTTTCATCAGCACATGGAACATTCTCTAGGTTTGATCATATCTTAGGCCACAAAACATATCTCAATAAATTCAAAGAAATAGAAATCATACCATATATCTTTTCATGCAAGAGTGGAATAAAACCAAAAATCAACTCCAAGAGAAACACTCAGTTCTACACAAAGTCATGGAAATTAAAAAACCTGCTGCTGAAAAATTATTGGGTCAATAATGAAATTAAGATAGGAATCCAAAGATTCCTTGAACTGAATGACAAAAGGGTCTCAAACTATCAAAATCTATTGGATTCAGCAAAAGCAGTCCTAAGTGGAAAATTTGTAGCCTTAAATACCTACAACAGAAAGACAGAAAGATCACAAGTCAATGATCCAATGACATGTCTCAAGGAACTAAAAAATTAAGAGCAAACCAAACCCAAAGCCAGCAGAAAAAAAGCAATAACTAAGGTCAGAGAAGAACTAAATTAAATGGCAAAAAAAAAAAAAAAAAAAATCAATGAAACAAAAAGTTACTTCTTTGAAAAAATAAACAAAATTGATAGAACTCTTGATCAATTAACCAGGAATAGAAGAGTAAGAACCCAGATAAGCTCAATCAGAAATAAAAAAGGAGATATTACAACTGATACCACAGAAATACAAAATAATATCTGTGAATACTATGAAAATCACTATGCATATAAACTCAAAAATGTAGAGGAAATGGACAAATTCCTGGAAACATAAAACCTCCCACAACTCAATCATGAAAGACTAGAACTCCTGAACCTGAGCATTCCAATAATGAGCAACAAGATTGAAGCAATAGTAATAAAGCTTCCAACAGAAAAAACGCCCCAGACTACATGGGTTCATGGCTGAATTTTACCAGACCTACAAACAAGAGCTGGTACCCATACTGCAGATCATTCCATAATGTAAAGAAATAGGGAATCCTCCCCTACTCATTCTATGAAGCCAGTATCACCTTGATATCAAAGCCAGAAATGGACATAATAAAATAAAAAGAAAGAAGAATACAGACAAATATCCTTTATGAACATAGATGTAAAAATCCCTAATAAAATACTGGTAAACCTACTTTAACAGCACATCAATAAAATTATCCACATGACCAAGTGACATTCATCTCAGGGGTGCAAGGATGGTTCAATGTATGGAAATCAATAAATGTGATTCTCCATACTCATTTTTATTTTATCACACTTACTTGAAAAAAGTCTGGAGTTTGGAATGAAAAACAAAAAATCATTGCCATCTCTTCCCCTGAACCAGGGCTAATGGGCATTCCTGGGGAAAATCATACCACGTAGAGACTAGTCTATACAAAATTATGGCCACTACATGGGAAACCCCAAGCCTCCCACCTAACTATGCATTCTCTCACAGTGTAGGGAGGGGTTATTAATGGTGCTCAATCCTCACACCTCCACTCGAACATCCCTTCCTCGGCAGCATTAAAAATGCTCTACATTCTCTTAATAAAACAAATGCTTTGGCCAACATTAAATTCTCTTTCAGCAAACACTAACTCTTCTTTTCTTTCAGAGACAAACTTTTGGAAAGAATTTTCTAAACTTAATATCTCTATTTCCTCAGTTTTCTTCCACTTGACTTTACAGTTTTTCAAACTTGAACTTCACTCTGTTGATCTTTGATCCTCTTTATTCTTGTAGGCTTCCATGCTTATGGGGTCCTGCATTTTCCTCTTTGCCTTCAGACTCACCTTCGGATTATCATTATGGACCAATTTATGCCCTCCAACATTTATATGGGGAAGTCCATTCCAAGTGTGGCTGTGTTTGGAGATAGGGCCTTGGTGGACATAATTAAGGTTAAATGAGGTCATAAGGGTGGATCCCTAATACAGTAGGACCCAAGAGTGTTTTAAGAAGAGGAGGAGATACTTGGGATTCCAGAACACAGAGAAAAGACCAGGTGAGGCCACACCAAGAAAGCAGTCATTTGCAAGCCAAAGAGAGAGACATCAGGAGAAATCAAACCTGCCAACTTTATAATCTTGGGCTTTCACCCTCCATTATTGTGAGAATATACATTTCTGATGTTTAAGCCACCCGGTATGTAGTATTTTGTATGGTAGCCCTTGAAGACAAATACAATCAAATTCCTCTATTTCTTAAATATTACATTTCTCAGTGTCTGCATTTTCTTGACAGGTAGTTGCATCCATTCTCAAGTCTTAAACCATTGTCTCTTCGTGTGTCACTTGCAAACCGGTATCTTCAACCCAATATTTTGTTTAGTACTGACTTTCCAAAAGCATTCTGAACATTTTCACCCATGGGTCTTGCAAGTCCTTCCAACTGAAAGTGTCTAGAATTGAATTTATTACCACAATTACCCCCTTCCCTAAATTACTATTTCTTCCTTCCCTGATCATGATCATTTTGTACCTGCACAAGCCAGAAACCTATAGGGAAATCCCCTTCACACATCCTCACCATGATGCTATGACTGACAAATAATCAAACATTCAGTCCTCTAAATTCTGCCCTAACATCTCTCTCAAATCTGATTCCATACCACAGTTCATACTACCAACAACCTAGGCATCTCAGTCACCATCACTTCTCATCTAGATTACAGCAACAATTTCCTACTCTGTTTCACTTTGACCATTTCTCCCCTCCTATTACCCACTGGTAATATAAATCTGATTATGTTTAATTTCAGCTTCAAATACCTTGAATCCATTTTGATATATCTGGGCTTAAATGCCTATATGACTTAATATGATGTGCCTCTTTCTTTGCCAATTTATCTTTTATAATCAATGTCCTATTGATTGTGAATTACCTCCCATTTTTATTTAAAGAAGAGATTCTCTTGAAGCTTAAAAATAGTAGATGTTAAACAATTACAAATTTATCTAGTTAACATATTTTCCACCTTGAGTGACATGGATTTGAAATATAATGAAGTTTATAAAAATGTGGATGTTTCTAACAGTCTAGGTACTAGATATAGAGATATGATTCAAAGTAATGGCAAGAGATATATATCAATTTATCCATTAGTAATGCTTTCTTGATTGCACGCAACAAAAACTGATTCTCAGTAATATATGGGGTGGAGGGGCATTGCCCTAGCTCATGGAATCAAAATAATAATTTAATAAAACAGAAAGCTACTAAAGAAATCAGGATAACACTAGAAAATCAGCAGTAGGAATTTGTGGATTTTTTTTTGTTTTTTTGAGAATTCTGCCTTTGTGAGGCTATGTATTAGTGATGCCAGGCTTTATGTCTCCCCATTACAATTGTCTGATATCTAGGGATGAGAACCTGATTGTCATAGCTAGAACCAAGTGTCTGCCCATGGATCAAATAGCTAAATCCAGTCAACAGTGCCACAGAGCAGAGACACTGACACTTGTACTATTCATACCCATTTGTAACTGAGTCCTTTTTAGAGAGCTCATTTACATCTAGGAATACCCTTTTTGGGTCTACTACACTAGTCAGTATTTGCTATATTTTTTGTTTTCTTGAAGTATACTTTAAATATCATGCCTTTACTCCATTTTAAGTGTACAATTAAATGATTTTCAGTGAATTTACCGAGGTGTACAGTTAATCACATAAATCAGTTTTAAAGGAATTCGTTTCCCCTATTGAGACCCCTAATTCCGCTCCCCAACTAGTTTTCAAGCATGTTTGACCCTTCCACAGTGCCCACCATGTCGCTTAGATGTGGGTTTACCCCCTACCCTCCAATTCCCTATTGATCACTCCCACCATTTGAGCACCATAGTGTTAATCAGTCAATATCAGTTGGAAGGTGAATACAAGTGGGGCCCATTCTTCTAATCTTGTGTCACCTCACTTCAAATAATGGGCTGAAGCTTAATCCAGGATAATATAAGAGGTGCTATCTCACTGTCATTTCTTAAAATCAAGTAATATTCCATTGTGAACATATACCAAATTTTAACAATCCACTCATGAATTGATGGGCACTTGGGTTGTTTCCACAACCTAGCAATAGTGAATTGTGCTGCCATAAACATTCGGGTGCAGATGTCTTTATCATAGAATGTCTTATGCTCTTTTGGGTAGATGC
>CAUYRT010019982.1:0-23771 GCA_963574885.1 Lepilemur ruficaudatus
TAGAGACAGGGTCTCACTCTTGCTCAGGCTGGTTGCTTTTTTTTAAGACAGAGTCTCACTCTGTTGCCCAGGCTAGAGTGAGTGCCGTGGCGTAAGCTTAGCTCACAGCAACCTCAAACTCCTGGGCTCAAGCAATCCTTCTGCCTCAGCCTCCCAAGTAGCTGGGACTACAGGCATGTGCCACCATGCCCGGCTCATTTTTTCTATATATATTTTTAGTTGGCCAATTAATTTCTTTCTATTTATAGTAGAGACGGGGTCTCGCTCTTGCTCAGGCTGGTTTCGAACTCCTGACCTTGAGCGATCCGCCCGCCTCAGCCTCCCAGAGAGCTAGGATTACAGGCGTGAGCCACCGCGCCCGGCTCAGGCTGGTTTCAAACTCCTGACCTTGAGCGATCCTCCTGCCTCGGCCTCCCAGAGTGGTAGGATTACAGGCATGAGCCACCGCGCCCAGCTTAATGTTATTTCTTATATGATTGAACTATTTCTATTTCAGAAAAGGAGGATATCTCCCTTGTGCTTTTGCTTAGAGCCTGGTTTTGGCTTCTGGTACAGAGCCCATCAACAAAGAGCACTGGTCCCCCTGCAAACAACTGTCATACAGGCTTGTCCAGTGCCACAAGGGCCTGCTCAGAAGGGGTCTGTGGAAGAGATGTAGCAGAAGAAGCCCCCAAACCTGATACTACTCACTCCGACCAGCTACCCGCTGGGTCATAAGGAAGGTCGTTTTCTGGCTCTGAGCCCCAGTGTCTCTGTCTCTGCCCGAGAGATTGATGACACTCTTAGACCGCTTCCATCCCTGAAACATGACGACAGCTTTTTCGGTTGTCCCCACAGTGAATTCAAGGCTGTAGGCTGTGGGCCACATAGCTGCGTATTCAGGACTCAGGGAACAAGGCACTGAGTCCTTGTCTGGTGTCAATTTTTCTCAAATATTTTTAAGAAATTTTTTGAAAATTCAATTTTCAAAATGTTTTTTTAATTTTTGAGAGAAACAAGTATAACATAGCTTAATAATATTTTAAATGATTATGAGGTCTTTGAATTCACAAGACACATGCAGTTGTGTTCACAGTTATTTAACTTTTACAGTCTTTTGGATTACAGGATTTCAAGGTCAACTTTACCAGTGCGGAAGGAGGCAAGCCTCGGAGGAGTGGGACAAGTGGCTCTCTGTCAAACGACTCATACGTGTCAGAGTTAGGGCCTCCGCGTGTAAGTCTAGGACTGTTAACGTAGTAACTGTCTGACAGTCTCATCAGGAATGGAAAAAATATCGAGCCTTTTTTTGAAAAGTCAAAACAAACAACCCTCAAGAACAAGTCACCTACAGTGATCTCTGCAAGAACTAGAAAGAGCATGCCGTCCTCTAAGCCCTGCAGTAGGCATAATGTTGTCCTCAGTAGGTGTCAGTAACTACAGATCAACAAACGAAGAACAGATCTTCCTGGCTAACACTTTTTAACAGGATGTCCATTAGGAATGGGAAGTGAAAAACTAAATTAAGTAAGGTTTTGCCATCCCCGAGTGACATTAAACTAAAGAGAATGACTCTGAATTTGATCGTCTGACAAGTCAGATGGTCCCTGACTTAATGATGGCTTGACTTAGGATTTTTTGACTTCATGATGGGTTTATCAGGGTATTAAATGCATTTTCGACTTATGATATTGTAAGTTGAGGAGCACTTGTAGTCCTCTCACCTGAGAGACGGGGGCTAAATCAGTGACTCTTAGCACGTGTGACAGAGGAGACCCGTGAGGCCCTTCCCCCTGCCACATACATCACTTTACAGCCAGTCCTACCTACTCCATTACTGCTGGGACCTACGTCCCCCTACACTCGGGCAGTTAGCACACCCCAAAGTTAAGCAGGCCTCCCTCAGGCCGCTCCTGTCAGTGCTCATGGGTGCCTCGGGGAACACTGGGATGTGCTGGGCAAATCCCTCCTTTGCTGCCAGCTGAGCCCACCCTGAGGGTGCTGGGAGATGACCAACGATGAGCTAAGTGGGACCCTCAGCTGTCCCACACTCACTCCCAATCCAAGGGAGTCAGTGTTTTCCTGCACTTTTTCTGGAACTTTCCAGGACTTGCTTTGCCACTTGAGAGGCAAGAGGCCGTATTAACTGTTCTGTTTGTAGCAGAAGAAACATTCACAGAAATCCTAGAGGAGACTCAAGCCACGCACGCTTTGCTCGGCTGGAGGCCAAGGGAGCAGAGTGCTTTCTGGTTTCGTGTCTTCATGGGTCTCGACGGGGCCTGCAGCCCCAGAGAGCAGCTCCCTGAACCCTCTTGACAGCCTTACATAATGCTACGATGTCACCCTGTTGCAAAAAACTGCCAGAAAACTCCTAGGGAAAGAGCAGTTTGCCCCGATTAGCCCTAATTAGGTGGGTGCTACGTGAGGCCCGAGGCCTAGGGGACCAGGCCCGCCCGAGTTCTGGGGTACCCAGCCCTGCAGCACTAGCCTCATCCTGCCCAGCCCGTGTCGGGGTGAGAGGGACCGGCCGGACAACTCCATGGCGCCCGGTATCTCGGGGGGGGCTCACTCTAACTCCCCCACCACTGGGTTGCTTCCTGGACAGCGATTCCAAGGACCTCGGACACGCTCCTTCTTTGGACTAACTCAGGGCCTCATGTTTATCGGTCTCTTCAGTTAGTTGACTATTTACATAGCGTGTCTCTGTCTCGAGATGTCGACAGCACAACATCAGCCCAATATTTACTTCCAAACATAAACAAGCCCTCCCCCCGAATGTCTCTGGCACACGGTTTTAATCGAGGCAGTGTGTGCGGGGGGGTGTGTATGCGCGCACGTGTGTCTGTGCATTTTCGTTTTCTTTGGAGAAGCGAGGACGGGTTCTCACAGCCCAGTTTGGAGGGAAGGTGATCACCCAGTGACCTCCGGAGGGGCTGCCAAACCTTACACATTCTCTGAGCCATTTCACAGATTTATTTTTCTAAGCGTTTCTGCTTGAGGTCAGAAGTAATGCTCTCAAATAAAAACCATGAACCCAAAGCCAGCCTGAAAGCAGCAGGCTCTTGGAACAGCCCCAGCTGACCGAGTTTGAGGCAGTGCTCTCCCGAGAGGCGGCGAACACATCCTGCAGCCGGCCCCTTCGCCAGTGGGGCAGTCGGGTACCAGGCCTTCTGGGAGCAGAGCAGCCACAGGGCTAGCAGAGCGGTGGCCCTTTCCTTTGCTCCAAGCCATCCCGGCTTGCAAAAGGAGAGACAGAAGAGGAGGTAGGGGGTCCTTGGCTGAAAGCAGGGGACGAGGATGCAGAGCCTTCCCTGTCCCTGGCCTGTGTGTTTTGGTGAACTGCAGACAGACAGACAGACAGAAGGGGGGATGGGAGGAGGGCATGAGAGAGGTTGGGGGGTTGGGGAGGGAGGAGCTTGGAGCCCTAAATGAGGGAAGGGGGGTGTCTTTCTTCCAAAGAAAAGACACCTAGGTATCTCTGCTGTCTTCCCATGCGAGCCAGGATGGCCTAATGAGCTGAAGGCATTTCTTAAAGGTGCAAGGCACAGACAGAGTTGTTATCCCTCCTGCACCTCTGAACAATTACACTTTCTGCTCATAAACAGGCCTGTGTGATTGTCTTGAAGAGGCGCCAGGCCCAGGCATCTTCCAACCCAGTCAGGAGCTGAAGGGAAGGAGAGGGACTCATTTGGATTCTTCCTCCTTTAAAAGAGTTTCATATTTCAAAGTTTTCTTCCTGCGTGGTGGTTTGGCAGGCTACTGTAATCCTCACACATAAAGTTTAAATTATGGCTCTCAGCGTCTGCTAACCTCTCGGCATTGGGAAGTCTGATTAGGATCTACTTCAGAATTTGAAGAAGGGTCTGGTTAGCTTTGGGCCCTCATTGTGGATTTTGTGTCGGAGCCAGAGCCTGCTGCCGCCAAGCATAAGAGAATGCCTGGGATGCCAGCGGAGGGGCCTTCTGGAAGGCCCCCGGGAGCTGCACAGAGTCAGAGGCAGATGAGGTGGCTGGGGGGCTGCAGCTCAGCTCTGCAAAAGGCGTTTGCTGACCCACAAGGGCTTTCTGTGTTAGAGAAACGGTTAATAGCACCACACAGCACGAGTGGGAGAGGCCAGGGGCTGGTGGCACAGGCCAACTCCCGCTCAGCCCTCAAGCCCCTGCTCAGCTACGCTCTCTGCTTACCTAACTGCTTTTCCCAGAGGTCTGCAAGATGGAGTGCGGGCTCTGTTGTTTTATCTCTGACCCTTTGCCCAGGGCCTGCCACCTAGTAGGGACCAGATGCCGTGTGCCGAATGAAGGTGCTGGCCGCCGGGCAGACATCGCAGGCTGTGCGGTACTGTGGATGCATCAGCACAGCCAGCGGCTTGCTCAGCCTGCAGCACTACGGTGCAGTGCATGTTCGTGTGACACATTTTTGGGAATAACTACCTTTGTCTCATGAGCTCAAGGCCGGGGCAAGCAGTCATAGGTAGCCACGTCAAGAACTTCAAATCCCCAGGGTGGGGAAGGCCAACCATCCTTTGTCTGGACAGTAACAGGGACAGACAGCTATGCTTTTTATCTCCCCAACCTCTCAAGTCTAACTGGTCACCAAATCCGCCTGTTCTAGCTTGGTCTCTTCCTCTCCACCCACGGGGACAGCCCTCACCCCCACTCTGTCCCCAGATCTCTCTCCTGACACCGATCTGGCCAGGCCACAGCTCCGCTTACAGGCCTCTCATGCTCTCCCTTTGTCCTGGTCAGCGGGGCCTTCGCCATGGCGGTAGCTGGTCTCATGGCGGGTCACCGACTGCCCTCCTGTAAGGGCACCTCACAGGCGCCCCCCCCCACAAACCCTGCTTATTTTCTCACCTCCTCTTCCCTCTGGATGTAACATCCACCTGCCCTTCTCTGCTTGGAAAACTCAAAGCCAACCCGAGCTCAGATGTGAGTGACACCTCATTTATGAAATGTCCTCTGACTTCCACTGGAGGTTTCTACGTGTTAAGCCCAGTGCTGAGCATTCTCCCTGCTGGATGTGCTCATCTCCTCTTCACAGTGGAGGAGACCGAGGGTCACAGAGGGCAGGTGACATTCCCAAGGCCTCACAGCTGGCAAGGGAGAGAGCCAGGACCACAGAGCACAGCTGTCCGCCCGCAACGCCACGCTCCCACTGGCTCACGGTGCTATGCGGCCTTTCAACCCCACTCCCCTCACGGGGGCCAGGGAGGGGGACTCATGGCGCCTTCTTCTTAGCTTCCAGAGCAGTCCCTGCGGGGCACTCGCCACCCTCCACCGTGCTGGGGGCTGAGGCTGGCACGGCAGGGAAGTGGCACAGTCGTGGTCACATCCTGGCGCCTACTATGGTGTTTGGGACAGAGTGTTCACTAAATGTGAGTGGAAATGAAATATCTCTCGGGGATGACTGGTGAAGCCCTTCTGACCCACGTGGCTTCACTGCACAGCTTCCTCAAAGCTTCCCTGCCACCTGTTAGCGAGGGCAAGACCTCAGGCACATGGTGTGCCCCTTCACTGCCATGACCATTCGCCCTCCCAGGCCTGGCAGAGGGTGAAGTCTGCCTTCTTGGGTCCTGGCTCTTCAGATCCCACACAGCTGGGTGACCTCAGGGGTCTGGCCACCCATGACAGCCGTCTTCTGTAACCACACTTTCTTTAAACAAACACTGCAAGAGCGAAGCAAAGCAGATGGCAGGCGGGAGGAGGTGGGTGTGTGAAGAGGAGACGGGACACCCCCAATGGGCATGCCCGGCACAGGGGGCGGGGCCATGGCCACACGCTCCCTGCCCTGTCTGGTCCCATGCACCCTCCTATGGGGGAGAGCATCTCCTTGCATTTTAAGAGCCCATAGAAAGCAGAAGGAAGTACGTGTACACACACACACACACACACACACACACACACACTTGCTACTCAGCGAGAAGCCTGTCTTTTCAGACCCAAACACTGAGCAAGCTTTGTTCTCCACCCACAGACCAGAGGCTGTCTCAGCAAGATGGAGTTGGACTTGGAGAAAAGGGAGAATTAAGAATCTTCCTGGCAATGCAGATTAAATAAACAACAAATTGGCAGATGTTTTAAAAAAAGGTAATTTCCACTATTGGCAAATACACAGGAAAACAGACACTTCTGATAGACTGCTTGTGGGAGGGTGAATTGGTGTAACCTTTCTAGAGGGCAATTTGCAACAACAAAAAAAAGGCTTAAAACACGCATTCCTTTTGGCTCTGTAATTCCATTTCTAGGGTTTTGTCCTAAGGACATAATGAGGGTTTTGTGCAAATATTTGGCTCCAAAGATATTTACTGTGGCACTGCTAAAGAAGGGTGACACCAGGAGTAACCTAAATTCCAACATAGGGACTGGATGGGTAAACCGCAGACACTCCACAGCCTCAAGACAGTGCTGGAAACGGGCTTTGGGCAACATGGAAAGATGTTCACAGTATCATCTTCAGGGGAAAATAGGTTGCAAAACAGTACACAGGATGTCCGAAAAGCACAGAACATAAGATAAACTTATTTTTAAGTAACATGTTCAATATATTTTCTTTAACCTCCAGACAACTTTTTAGGTGAAGTATCTCTAAATTTAAAGCAATGGAATCCAATTGTTAATCTGAAAAAAGTACAATAAACACATTATTCTTCCTGTGTTTCTAGACTTCTTGGGTAGTCTGAGGTGTATTTGTCATATTTTTTCCAGAGTAATAATTGAAGCCCTTGCTTTAAATTTAGAGAAACTTCGCCTTAAACTATATTGCGTATATTACTGGAAAATTTAACTACTACACTATTCCAAAATAAGTTGATCCTATGAGAATGCCTGGCCTATATCTACACATGCAGGTAAAAAGGTCAAAAAGAGACAGCACCGTGGTTCTCATGGCTACTTCTGGGATGTGAACTCCTGGGTGTTTTACAACCTTTTTTCCTTATTGATATGTTATCACGTTTGGTCAATAAATACACATTTTGTAATCCCAAAGAAATTAATTATTTGATTTTAAGGTATCCATCCATAATAATCTAAGAGGCCTTTTCCACCTGCATCTGAAATGTAGAATACTAAAGAAGCAAGGGCTCTGGTGTCAGGAAGTCCCAGCTATGGCCCCTGGCTGTTTTGGAGCTGGGGACACAGTGGGAACAAGGACAGACATGGCCCCATTCACTGGAACATCGCTGCCCAGTGGAAGAGACAGGCCTTCCTCAGATAACGACTCTGGTACCATCATTGATGAATATAGAGGCTTCTGAAGTTAAAGGACTCTAGATCTCTGCACTCTGAAAGGCAAAGAAATCCTCCTAGGCTGGAGGTGAGGACGCTCCTTTCTCCTTGGCAGAGTGACACTTGAGGCAAGACATGAAAGCGCAGGTGTTCCCTGGTGAGGGAGGTAGGGCAGGTCTACACCCTGGGTCACCTATGAATGAACCAGCGTGGGGTTGGGAGAACTTCTGATGGAGCTACCCAGGCAGTGCTCTAGATTTGTGGCCCATCTCAGTTGTGATCCCAAAGAAATTAATTGGGATTACAACTGAGTCTTCTGGGCAGAAATCTTTCTCATATTCCACTGGGGAAAAGAAGAAAGACTTGCCCTAGAGTTCCCTTTCTTATTCTTTCTTCAAGTGAATGGTATCCCATGCCCCTCCCAGCTGTTACTCCCTGGGCTTCTGTTTTGGAGTGAGGTTTCCACCATCCTAGGTCAGCACTGGCGTAACTCTCTTAGGGAAGTAAGAGAAGAGGGGGCTGAGACTTTTGCTGTCTCTCTAAAGTGGTCCAAACCCTCAGTTATGAATGGCCTCAAGGAAAGCCAAGATTCCACTCCCTGCCTGAAGGGGACACTGCCCTCCATGGTCCCTGTGCCAAGGAAGGAGAACAGGAAACTCTTCCAAGGTGCTCTAGTCTTAGAGAGGCAGGAGGGCCGGGTGTCCATGGGTGGGGACTCCATGGGGACCCGTGACTCACCTTCCAGAGCAGCACAGCCAGCAGCAGGAAGATGAGGATTCCCACCAGTAAACTTATGGCGATGATCCACCCCACGACGTAGCCTCGGGGCTCCAGATTGTGCAAGGCCTCAAAGACCACCTAGGAGGCAACACACAAGTGAAAATGTTTCCCGAACAGATGCACCCACAGCGTGATGGAGCCCAGGCTGGGCTTGACGTTTGGAGAGAACTAGAGACAAGTGTCCAGACTCAGTTACTTAAAAACGGATTCCACTGAGCATTTTTCTGACTGTAGACTGATGGATTTTTCACTAGTACATGAAAAGCCACTTGAAACCCAAGCCCAAGGTCTTGAAAAACTTGTAATGACAACAACTTTGATTCAAATATCATGATGTAAACAAAAGTGTAGTGAAAAACTTAGAGGACACACTATGTTCCTAATTAAGAACAGACAACAACAGTTTACCTTTTGTTTTTGTTTTGAAAGAAAGAACATGAGGGTGCTCTCCACATAAGACTTCTTTCCAAGTGTTTAGCTCAATGTGTGACTCAGCAGAATTATTTGGTTAATACCAGTTTCCCCATTAGACTGCGTACTCCACGGGGACAAGAACACAGTGTGCCTTGGGTCTCATGGCAGTGCCTGGCATATGGAAGGAAGTCACTTCAGAAGCTGCGCCGTGGTTTCCCACGGGAGCCATATGCCATCAGAGCCCATCTCTCATTGAAGTGAGGCAAGTTTTCCCAGTATTCACTGGAGCTCAGTGGTGCGCTGGAGCTGGCTCATAATCAGTTCATGAGAGCCCACTGTGTATCCTTCCCAATTCCGCATCTTGTGACGTGGTGATGCTACTTTGAAATGGGCCATGGTATGAGTATTTACACCACAGAAATTGGCAGACAAATCAGGCTCCCCTACCCTCCTGCCAGAGAGCCAGAGAACTGATTATTAAACACGTCAGCTCACCACCGACTGTCCCTTCAGCTTTGCTTTAGCCCTCCTGGTCACAGCAGAGTTTGGTTTGTCGAATTCAAAGTATCTTCTATATCCTCTGCTGCCTAATAACCCTCCCTACCAAGCCACTGTCCCAGTCAAGCTCCTCACTGCTGAAAAGACAAAAATCCCAGCTCTAGGCAGTCATCATCTCCCTTAGCTACAGACAGGCTGGCCCAACCACCCGTCTTTGCTCGAGCTGTGCTATCTCCTTGGAATGCCCATCCTTGCCTTGGGAAAGGCCTATCTAAAATGTAGCTCAGTCCCTGAGGTCAGCTGATGATCCGCCTCTGCTGGGAAGCCTCGCTGATCACCAAAGCCCAGTGGTCTAGCCCCTTGCTCAAGCCCAAGCAGTGACTGGGCATAATACTGACTTGTTACTGCCCAGCACCGCTTACTTAACCTTTTGAGTGCCTGGCTCCCATCTCTCTGTAATATTTATTGACTCTCCTCTGTGTCAGGTTCTGTGCTTTTCTTGCAATCTCTTGTCTAATTCACACAACCGCCCCATGAGGTTTTTAATACCCATTTCACTGAGGGGAACATGGAGGTCCAGAGAGGATAAGGGCTATGCAGCTCAAGCGTAGAGTCAGGATTTGAACTCAGCTTTTAGCCAACTTCAAACCCTCAAATCTAAGCTTGTCACCACCAAGTGATGGTGACGTTCTTTATATACTATACGTCGATTAAATGGATCATTTACTGTCTCCTCCCTGGTGATAAGAAAATGCAACCATCTGTATCTCATTGTCCCATTCCCCCAGCTGGAGTAGGAGAGTGTGTCTGTGCACTAGGGTTGGGGGTAAACAGTCATTTGTGAGACAGAGAGGCTGCCACGGTTACACCTGCAGATCCTGAATCCAGAGCATTATCTTAAGGGAAATTGGGCAGAGCAGAGACTATTCCTTCCTTTATGGGAACCTACAAAGCACATTAGGCATTTCTGGGAATAGAAATGAGGCCTCAAGAAACAATGGTGATATAGCACCTCTTACATTTCCTGGATAGAGCCTGACCCTATCCTCCAAAGTGAGGTATCACAAGAATGGAAGAATAGGCTCACATGTTCTTGCCATCAAATTGGCATTAACTGATCAGTGCTATGGTGCTCACACAGTAGTAATAGCCTTCAGGGATTAGGGGGTTGGGGATGGGTAAACTCACAACTAATGGATGCAGTGAGCGTTGTAAGGGGGAAAGGCATGCCTCAAATGGTTTGGGTGTGGCGAAGTCATCACATGTAACCCAAATGTTTGTACCCCCATAATATCCTGAAATAAAGAAAATAAAATAAAATGACGACTCTGATAATTTAATGCATTTGATCAGCAACAAAGACACATAGCACAGTCATTTCAGTAGTACTATATCCTACGTGACAATTCATCTCATTAAACTTTCATCAGAAAAGTGACTTCAAGTTTGCTCCATGTTCCCCTCACTTTGTGCCAGATACCAGTGAAATGATTTGTTGTGAATCCTCACCTGATAACTACTTCCTCTCTCCAGATAATTCTCATGGAAAACATATACCTGTTGTTCCCAAGATCTTCTTTCTCATGGGCAACACCAGCCCAAGGGTTTTCTATCCATCCATCAATCCATCCATCCATTTATACATCCATCCATTCATCCATCCATCCATCCATTCGTGTCTGAACATCCATCCACCAAAATACTTACTGATCAACCAATATGTGTGTATGATAATTTCTATGAGGAACAGGGGTGACCCCTGGTCCAGTCTTAATTGGGCTCTCAACCTGGCAGGAAGGGGAAGCAGAATGGTTCAGTAGAGGCCAGAGCATCCAAAGGGACACCCTGAGTATTGGTGGTAACAGTGGTCATGGAAGAATCCCTTGGTGATATAGAATCCAGCTGGGCCTTTAAGGATAAGAGGAGACTGGACATGGAGAGATGTAAGGGAAAGGGGAGAGGTGTCCAAGATACTTTCATGCTCTGGAAATTCTGATATGTTCCCAATAGTTTGAATCTTATGTTCCATGAGGACAAACAGAGGGCTGGCCCCAGAAACCTGTAGTGGCCCACAACTTCTGGAAATCTAATTCTCTTAGGTAACAGTGCTTTTCTTCTTGCCATTCTACTGGGTCTCCTTCCCTCTGGGTGAGTATTCACACAGGAATCAGTGGACATAAGAATTCTTGAGTTTTTGGCTCAGCTGCTAGATATGTCACTCAGACTCTGACCCGGACACTGATTACGCTCCCCAAATAATCTTCTCCAACCCTCCCTTCCACTCCAGATCCTCTTCTGTGCAACACTGATGCATGGCTTTCCAGTTTTAGCTTGATCTCTTCTAGTGATGAAGAGCTTACTACATTCCCCAACAGCTTGCTCCATATTTGCAGAGCTCTGAAGTATCAGAAAATTCTTCCTACCGAACCAAGCCAGCAGTTTCTAAGTTTTTCTCATTCATATGATGGTGGTTCAGCCTCTCCTGGAATTGCCCAAGTTTGTGGAAAGTCATCAGAAAAAGCTCCAAAACCCTGAGACCACCTTATTTCTGAGGGAGTCTCAAATGTTAGGTGAGCCCAATACTTAAGACTGAAAAGTTTCACAGGCTTCCTGCTATTTGGATTTTTCTGACCCGAGAAGAACGGGTCTTGCATGGCCCTCAGTCTTTAGGATATCACTGAAATTGCTTCATTTCTTCCTTCTCAAGCCCCAACCCCCATGGAAAATCAAGTCAGAAGTTAGAAATGTCACTGTGCTAATAAAAGTCTAAGTATTATCTTATAATGACCGTCACTTACCTTTATCAGGAACCTACTGAGAAAGGGTCCCTGTGGCTTAGGCACAGCGTATGGGCCAGAAATAGAAACACTAGTTTGAAAGACCCAGGTTGAGATGACCACCTCTGATTTGAAGAAAGGAGTGAAAGTTAATTCTTCCCACTCTGTCTTGGTTCTATGTTTTAGGCAAAATTTCCAAATGAACAACCAGTATGTGTAACAGGCAATTGGAAATCAGTTCTGTGATTGGGACTATTGTGCTCCCTAAAGTGATTAAAAGTTTGGAAGTGGAACTGTACAAAGTTAGGGAACTTTTTATACTTCTGGGACAATGTCCCCAAGATCCAATTATGCTAAAAAGCACTCTAGGAAGACTTCTTTTCCTCCTTCCTTTGTTCCTGTTGGAACTTTCCACACTTAAACCACTTAAGGACATTAGGAGAAGCATTTTTATGTCTTGCTTAAATTTCTGCAAACTTAAAATTGGTAGAAATTCTTGAAAAGAAACTGGAGAGCTAAAAATCATTTAGGAATGCCTTCTGTGCATGGCATTATGGAACCAGCAGCTGCGGACTCAATGATTCTAAATCAAGTACTCAAGGGCATGGCTGTGAACACTTGGGGGAACTTCAAAATAGAACCTTGGGAGACTTCAAGGAGGAGGCAGTTCCTGGCCAGGCTTTGATCAATGGGGGAGAATTTACACATGCAGATATAGGCAAAGGATAGAAGGCAGTGAAAAATCATGTTGGGAACAGAGCTTGGCACAGGTCTTGGGCTTGTGCATTTCTTCTACAGCCTCAACAATTCATTAGTTTGAAAAGCATCATGGAACAGGAAGTACAGCACTGCGTTCAGGGAAGACATCCTGTGTTGGTGGAATCTGGAGTATAATAGGCAACATCTAAGATGGCCCCAGTTATTCTTGCCTCCTGCTATTCATGGCCTTGTGTAAGCCCTTCCCCTTGAGTAACTTGCTTCCAACCAAAAGAATACACTCTCTTGCTGGCTTTGGTGAAGAAAACTGCCAGACTGGAGAGACAAATGTGGCAAGGAACTAAGCCACAGAAACTGACCAACAGAAAATGAAGACCTGAGGCCCCCAGTCCATAACCATAGGCACTGAATCTTGCCAACCACATAAGTGAGCTTGGAAGTAAATCCTTCCCTCATTGAAACTTCAGATGAGATCCCAGTCTTAGCCAACACCTTAAGTGTAGCCTTGTGAAATACCCTGAAATAGAGAATCCAGCTAATCTATGATCAGATCTTGACCTACAGAAAATATGAGACAACACCTGTATGTTGCTTTACAGCACTAAATTTTGGAGTTGTCTGCTATACAACAATAAACAACTAATACATATAATATGGTTATGAGCTGTGAGGAAGAAGCCAGGGAATGAAAGAGGTTACACATCTAGAAAAAAGTGGCCCAGTGAAAGAGAGCCCTCTACTTCCTCAAAATGCTTCCCTATTGCCAGATGACATTAGTGGTCAGGAATTTCTGGACCAAAGCCTGCCTGTCTCCCTGTACTTCTGTCCTGGGTGCTCAGCCCTTGGCCACACAGGACATGATCACTTCCTCTGTTGTGTATCAGCCCTTCAGAGATAGGAAGACAATAAATCATTATAGCTATGCTCAGTTATGATGAAGATAACCCCCTAAACTAAACATAACACTCCTTCCACTGCCTGCTTGAATACTCTGTTCTTGTCAATGTGTTGGAGGTCTTTTTGGCTTATCTAGCAAAGGACCATTTCCTCCAGGAAACTTTCCATGGCAACTCCTGGCCACAGAACTCTTTCTCCTCTGAACTTCCAAAGCTTCATTCTCTGGGATGTCCAGTTTTGTTCTGAACCCTGCAAACCAACTTGTCTTGTTGATTTTCTCTCTGTGTGTCCATGCACATAGCTCTATTCACACATCCATGTGCGTAATGTGTGTCCTGATAGAGGTGGTTTCATAACTCATTCTCTTGAGCTTCAAGGATCTTCTGGTATCCATTCTCAAGATCAAATGTCATTAGGCTTTCTGGTGAATCATGAGCTTGAACCTTAATGTTCCAATCCCACTCAGTTTGTCTGATTGATGTCCAGAATTCAGCCATATTCTTTTATTTTCATTCTGGATGGAAACTCAGTGGTGACATTATTTATCAACAGTTCTTTCAACTACATCCTTCATTTTCCGTAGAAGAGTTAGTCTTTGTGATCACAGAGGCAAGGAGCAGAAATCAAAATGATGAATAGTGAGCTCAGTTTCCTGGGCTTATTCCAAATCCCACTCCTGAACTGAAAACACTTTGTGTCATGATTAGCCTCTTCCTCGCTTCTTTTTTTTCTATGACTACTGATAGGAGTCTCTAGAATCACACCCCTTGGGTCCACAGTAAATTCTATTGTCTTAGGTGATCCTTGCAGAATAGTGGTGCTTTGAGAAACATTTGTGTGTTCTTTCTCTCTGCTTAGGAGCCTCACTGATGGAGGTCATTGCTCCCTGAAAACTTCCTGAATTGATAAAAGCCTGTCCCAGTTAGTACAGATATGTCAGATATTAACAGATAAGCTAGAATTCTGCTTATCTTTTATGGAAAAGAAGATTACATCTTTAATTTTTTTTATCTCATAAACCTTGGAATACTCTACTGGCTCTGAAACATTTTATTCAGGACAGCATGTTCATTGACTTCCCCCCTAAAAGTCCATTCGGTGAATACCAGGCAGTATGAAGAGTCCTCCCACTTCTACCCACATCACCACTCAAGGACATCCTAAGGCCCAAGCATGCTTTGGGGAATAGCTCTTTACTCTTGTGGACCAGTTTTAGACTGTCTGTCTTGATTGCTAGTTAAGTCCCAAAGCCACTGAGACAGTGGCACATATAAACAGTAAATATATGATGAAATCATCACTGAAAGCCATCTTGGAAAAACAGTCTCTGCCATTGGTCCAAGTGGCACAAGGAATCTTGGGCACTCAGATGACCTGCTGGTGAGAGGAGCTGTTCACTATTAAATATTTAAGGGCAAAGAAAAAGTAACCAAGTACAAGAACAAGCCACCAACAGAACACACCTTCCTTTTATATTGAGGCTGCTAGAAAGCTTACTGGACAAATTTGTGGCTTGCCAATTGCAGTCATCATAACAAGTCTATACATTTAGATAGGCAGACAGATATCCACCTTTTTGGGTAAAATTTACTTACAGTGAAATGTACAAATCTTAAGTGTATCATCCTATGAATTTAGACAAACATATATACCCACATAACCCAAACCCAATCCAGCCATAGAATATTTCTATCACCGCAGAGTTTTCTCACACTCCTTTTTAATCAATCCCTAATACCACTCTGCCCAGAGCATCCTCACTGTTATAATATTTTCACCTTTATGTCTGCATTTCCAGAAATATCATATTAATAGAATCATGCAGTAAGTATTCTTTTGTGCAACTCTTGACTCAGAATATTCTTAAGATTCATCTCTGTTGTTGCATGATTCAGCAGATCATCCCTGTTTGTATTTTCCTGCAGTTTGGTCTTGAGGTCTCTCTCTCTGGAGAATAGCTATAAATTTCAGCCCTGTGCTGCTGGGGCTCAAGGAATTTGGTCATGGATGTTTACAGTATCCCAGCTGATGGCTTAATGCCTGAGTGTCTGACCTGTGACCAGGTGTCCTTCTCACAGGAAACTTACACTGGCAGATGCCCGTGTGTCTCTTATCTGGCTTGTGCCCAATTTATTCCTACCAAGACAGCCACTCTTAGGAAAGCCCTAACCTGCAAAGAAGTTAGGCTGATGTGTGTTGATCAGGTGAGATACAGAGGAGACAACACAACAAAACATGTTAAGCAACAGAAGCTAATCCTAGATTCCAGACAGGAGAGAGCAGCAGCCCTCTGGAAGAGAGGGAGCCATTGGAGAGCAAGAAGGAGAGAGTGAGGGACCTGTAGACCAAAGCCTGTGTTGGGGCCCAGGTCATTCCCAAGCAGGTTTCCTACAGGGATTTCTAATTGTTGGATTTAGAGCAAGTAAGCATAAGGTCCAGGGAGTCACATTATGACTGAGAGGTGGTCCCTGCAGCATATCTGCTCAGTTCATGTAGGGTATGGGGGTCAGAAGGTGAGTCAAGTAGATTATATCCAGCTGTACCCTAGAGAGGTGGTCACCAGGAGAAAGTTATATAAGGCAAATATCTGGATTAGTCACGTTAAGGAACTGGAATGAGGCAGAGAACTTGAAATTGTTTCAAGAGGGACTACGCCCTCCTTCTGGTATGAAAGTCAAACCTACATTCAAGATGGATGCTGAGGCAACATAAAATTATAAGAATTCACTACAATCCCTTTTTATTACTAAGTAGTATTCCATTGTAAGAAGTCACGTACAACTTTGTTCTTCTTTTCTAAGATTGCTTCATATTTCCTTTGCATTTCTATATAAATTTTAGAATCAGATTTTCATTATCTACAAAAGACCTATTGGGATGATAATTACTATTGCACTGAATCTATAAATTAGGTGGGAGAGTTCAGCAGTTTGACAATGATGTATCTATGTTGAGTCTTTCAATCCATTAACACGGTATATCTCTTATTTACTTAGGTCTAAATATATGTAGTTTTCAGGGTACAGGTCTTACACATATTTAATTTACTCCTAAGTATTTTATTTTTTTACTTTATTATGAGTGGTGTTTTTATCTCTTTTTTAAAAAAAATCTTAATTCTAAAATGAAATATAGAAAATCAAAACCCACAAACCAAGTGTATGGCTTAATGAATTATTATTGGGAAAACATTACTAGGTCAAGAAACATAAAAATGTGTCACCCTATCAGTCTCCTATGTGCCTCATGTTGATCACAACTTTCTGCTTCCGGCTATAATTGATTATTATACTACCTTTATAGTAATCACTTCTTTGCATTTTTATTTTTTATTTTATTTTTAAATTTTAAGTATTATGAGTACATAATAGTTGTATATATTTATGGGGTACAGGTGATGTTTTGATACAGGCATACAGAGTATAATAATGAAATCAGGGCAATTGGAGTATCCATTACCTCAAGCATTTATCTCTTTTTTGTGTTAGGAACATTCCACTAACAGCATATGGGGATTTGGCTTTTTCTACATCCTCACCAGCATTCATTATTGCCTGTCTTTTGGATGAAAGCCATTTTAACTGAGTGAGATGATATCTCATTGTAGTTTTGATTTGCATTTCTGTGATGACTAATAATGTTTAATATTTTTTCAAATACCTGGTATCCATTTGTATGTCTTCTTTTGGGAAATGTCTATTCAGATCTTTTCCCCATTTGTAATCAGATTATTTGATATTTTTCCTACTGAGTTGTTTGAGCTCTTTATATATTCTAGATATTAATCCTTTGCCAGATGGATAGTTTGCAAATATTTTCTCCCATTCTGTGGGTTGTCTTTTTCCTTTGTTGATTATTTCCTTTACTGTGCAGAAGCTTTTTGGCTTGATGTGATCCCATCTGTCCATTTTGCTTCAGTTGCCTGTGCTTTTAATGTATTAGTCAAGAAATCTTTGCCCAGATCAATGTCTTGGAGCATTTCCCCAATGTTTTCTTTTAGTAGTTTCACAGATTCAGGTCTTATATTTAAGTCTTTAATCCATTTTGATTTGATTTTTTTTTGATATGATGAGAGGTAGGGATCTAGTTTCATTCTTCTACATATGAATATCCAGTTTTCTTAGCACCATTTATTGAAGAGAATGTCCTTTCCCCAATGTATGTTCTTGGCACATTTGTCAAAAATGAGTTCACTGCAGAGGTGTGGATTTATTTCTGGTTTTTATCTTCTGTTCCATTGGTCTGTGTATCTGTTTTTATGACAGTACTATGCTGCTTTGGTTACTATAGCTTGGTAGTCTAATTTGAAGTCAGGTAATGTAATTCCTCTAGTTCTGTTCTTTTTGCTGAGGGTGGCTTTGGCTATTCTGAGTCTTTTGTAGTGCCATATAAATTTTAGGATTTTAAAACATTTCTGTGAAGAATGTGATTGGTATTTTGTCAGGGATTGCATTGACTCTGTAGATGGCTTTGGGTAATATGGAAATTTTAACAATATTGATTCTTCCTATCCCTGGACATGGAATATCTTTCCATTTTTTCCAGCACTTTCTTTAATTTCTTTCATCAATGTTTTGTAGTTTCATTGTAGAGATTTTTTCACTTCTTTGGTTAATTTTATTCCTAGGTATTTTATTTTCTTTGTAACTATTGTAAATGGGATTACTTTCTTGGTTTCTTTTTTAGATTGTTCACTGTTGGCATACAGAAATACTACTGATTTTGTATGTTGATTTTGTATTGTGCAATTTTACTGAATTTGTTTCTAAGTTCCAATAATTTTTTTGTGAAATCTTTAGGTTTCTTTAAATATAAGATCATATCATCTGCAAATAAGTATAATTTGACTTTGTACTTTCCAATTTGGATGCCCTTTATTTATTTCTATTGTCTAATTGTGCTAGCAAGGACTTCCAGTACTATATTGAACAACAGTGGTGAAAGTGAGCATCCTTGTCTTGTTTCAGATCTTAGAGGAAAGGCTTTTAGTTTTTCCCCATTCAGTATGATACCAGCTGTGGGGTCTGTAATATATGGCTTTTGCTGTGTTGAGGTATAGTCTTTCTATACCCAATTTTTAAAAAAATTTTTATTATGAAGGGAGTTGAATTTTATTGAATACTTTTTCAGCATCAATTGAAATGATCATATGGGTTTTGTCCCTCATTTGTTGATATAATATATCACATTGACTGATTGGCATATATTAAACCATCCTTGAATCCTTAGGATGAATCCCACTGGGCCATGATAAATGATCCTTTTAATGTGTTGTTGAATTCAGTTTGCTATTAATAGTATTTTGTTGAGGATTTTTGCATCTATGTTCATCAGAGATATTGGCCTGCAGTTTTCTTTTGTGTGTGTGTATTTGTCTGGTTTTAGTATCAGGGTAATACTGGCCTCAGAGAATGAGTTTAGCTGTGTTCCCTCCTTATCAATTTTTTGGAATAGTTTGAGTGGGATTGGTATTGGTTCTTCATTAAATGTTTGGTAGAATTCATCACCAAAGACACTGTGTCTCTTGCAGACTCCTGGTGGAACCATCTTGGTAGACTTGGGTTAGATCTGGGAGAATTCCTTAGATTATCAGGCAAAGTCTCTCATTCCCTTCCCTCACTTTCCTCCAAAACAGAAAGAGTCTCACTCTCCATGCTGGGCTGCCTGGAGTTGGGGGAGGGGTAACTTGAGCACTCCCATGGCCACCAAAGCTGAAACTGCACTGGGTCACACCTGAAGCCAGCACAGTACTGGGTCTTGCCCAAGACCCATGGTGACCACTGCTTCGCTACTGCTGGTATTTATTCAAGGCCCAAGGGCTCTTTAGTCAGCAGGTGGTGAATCCTTCCAGGACTAGGTCCTTCCCTTCAGGGCAGTGACTTCCCCTGTGGCCCAGAGTGGGTCTAGAAATGCCCTCTAGAAGCTAAAGCCTGGAATCGGGGGCTTCAGGAATCTGCTTGGTACTTTATTTTACTGTGGCTGAGCTGGTACCCAAGTCACAAGACAAAGTCCTCTCTTTTCCCCAAGGTGAAGGAGTCTCTACCCAAGCTACACTGCCTAGAGTTGGGAGAGAGGTGATGCAGGCAGTTCCTTGGCCACCACAACTGGTGTCTCAGGGTCCTGTGTACCCCAAGTCCACTGGCTTTGAGCCCAGCACAACACCAGGACTAGATCAAGGACTGTAGTCTTTGTGGCCTGATTGCCTTTCAAATTTCTTCTGGGCCCCAGGCCACTTTATTCAGCTGGTGGTGGAGCTAGAGGGAACTCATGTTTCTATGGCTGAGGGAGAATATTTCTTTCTGGTTGGAGCTGTTCTCAATACTTCCTCCATGGGTGTCAGCAGAATTCTACCCTGTATTGTGTTCTGCTGTGACCAGGCAGCACTGAGTTCTAATGCAAAGTCCCTCAACCACTCCACTCTCCCTCCCCCAAACACACAGATTCTCTAGCAGCCCTGCAGAAGGGATGGAGGAGGGGTAGTATATGCAATGCAAGACTGTCCTTCCTACCCTCTTCAGTGCCTCCTTACTTGGTATGATGTTAAGGTAGTGTGCTCACTCACCTGATTTTTTGGTTCTTATGAAAGTGCTTTCTTGAGTGGATTGTTGTTCAATTTGGTGTTCTTGCAGGGGGAGGGTAGCTAGAGGGTTCTATTCAGACATTTTGCTCCACCTCCTCCACTGCATTTTTATTTTTATATTTTTATCTCCCAAATGAACATCCCTAGACATGACAGTCTAGTCTTTCTAGTCTAGTCTAGTCTTTCTCATTTTACATAGGGATAAATCCTACTTGGTAATTATAAATTTTCTTTTAAAATTATACATGTAAGCATAGATCCTTTAAAAATATAGCTGATTTTGATTTGCTAACATTTTGTTAAGGTTTTTGTGAAAGTTAGGTTGTATTCCCTTCTCTTCTATTCTCTGACAATTCTTTTAGCCTTAAACGAAATGCTTGTAGTCGGCTCTATATGTGGGTAATTAAGTAGTCATCCAGATATTTGGGAAGAGTTTTTGTGTAGAATTTGAGGCTATTCCCCCACAACTCTTATCTTTCTCAGATTCTACCCACCTCTCCCCTCCACACACACTTTCAGAAGGAGTGGTTGCCCCAAACTTTGTATTTTGATTTCTCTATTAGTAAAACTGCTGATTTCTATCTAATATTTAACTAAACCATGTGGTACCAGTTAAGACCTGTTCTCAGATGAAAATCCACAAAAATGGCAAATTCACCAACTGTTCTTCCCTTTTTCCATGTCTTGACTTTCCTTCATTTTCTGATTTCGCTACACTTTCTTGTGGACTCTTCAGTGTCTTCACAAGGTGGCCTTTATTATATTTTGTCCAGCATTTTTAATTGTTATGCATAAGAGGGGTGGACCAATGCAAGCTACTGACCACAATGCAATGGCCTGACCACAAGACAATGCTGGTCATGTACAGCTGTTTCCCAACAGGAGTTTTGAACATTTAAAAGTGTTACCATTAAAAAAAGAAAAAGTGTTACCATTGTCCTATAAGGGGTTTCCCTTCCTGCTCAGAAGAGGACCCCTACTCTGTCTATGAAGTAGGATTTATTGTCTGTCTCTGTTTCAGTAAACTTTCTGTCACTCATTGGCTCATGCTGGAATTCTTTCCTATGCAAAGCCAAGAACCCACTTGGCAAGTTCAGGAGATTTTCCTCTCTTCATTGGGACACCTCCTGCATCAATGCCAATGACAGATGCTGGATGACATTAACTAGCTGAGCCATTCTATTTGGTTGTTGAGTCAGGAATATGGAGGTTCCAGAGACGTGCCTGGCACATGGACAGCTAAGGAGATGAGAGAAACCAGACTCAGCTTCATGTATTGAAATACTGTATAAGACAGAACATTGTTCTGTTTTCTTCCAGGGACTCCCCTACTAGATAAAGGAACCACAGACCCAGGGAAATTCACAGGTGGGAGCCCCCAGAAATATCTGGTAATGCCTCAGGTTGAACATGCCTGAGACCCTTCAAGAGAGGAAGACAAATCCACAGCTCTACGTGGGGAGGGCAGGATTTAAAACTGGACCTCCTGAATCACATCAGGAGATGTTCCAAATCACATCTGAACATGTTCCAAATTTGCAGGTGATGGAATCCATAAAGGGCAGAGCCACTGTAGCAAGAAGGGAGTCATTGATTACAAGAAGCACCACATGTTGAGTTCAGAATAATTTCTTCAGAACTGATTTCTCCAAGGCCTGTGCCATGCATATTAGCCTGGCACTATTTGCACATGGCACATAAAAGGGAACATCTATTTTATATGTTAGTAATGACGTTAGATGTGACTTTTGTTCACCGCTCCCCCCAAGAAAGCAACTTAATCTATATTAGTGAAAAATAAGATTTAGTATAAAGATATAGGGGTCCTTTAGAAGCAAAAGTCAGGAATATAAATGTGAATATTTTAGGAAAAATAAAAATGAGGAAATAGGAACATCTAAGGATTCCTTCCTCATCTCTCATCTTTGCTCCTCTCTCTCTTTGGCTACTCTTTTTTCTTTGCAGCCTTGGCTTCTCTTTACTCCCCCATTTACACAGTCAAACATGACTACCCCATAGCTCCCAAGTTTTTGTGTTATGGATGCAGTGACTCACTCCCTGGGTGCTAATGACAATCCCCAAAACCTGGCAGAAAGAATCTGATTGGTCTAGGTAGGGTCCATGTTACCCAGCACAAACATAAGTGACTCACTCTGTGGATGGGGAAGAGCGATGGCTGGGGAAAATACCCAAAGAGACGGGATTATTGCTTATAAGCTAGAAAGCCACCTCAAAAGGTGCTGCAACAATAAATTGGAACTGATTCGATTAAGTGTAGTATTGAACTCTGTCTTCCGGTGTCATAAAGCTTCCTTAGAGGAGTTATTTAACATATTTTATTAATAATAAAAATGTTCATTCATTAATTGGGAGGTTACTCTTTGCTGGCCACTATGCATTTTTTACATATACACATACTAATCCTCGCAATTCCGTGGGGTAGGTTTAATTATTTCCACTTTGCAAATTAGGAAACCAAAGGTCTACGAGATCAAATAATTTCTCTAACATGTCCAAAGTCACACAGGCAGAGGCATTCGACATTAGCTGGCTCCAGAGTCCAGGCTCTCAGCCACAGGGTAATTATAAGTAGAGCTGAGCAATTGTTGCCGATGTCCAATCTAAGATCCTGAGGAGACAGAGAAAACTGAGTTTGACCACTGGGGTTGGGATGGCAGCAAACGTTAATTGCAAGGAATAAAGGGACTCTGAATGTAAACTTGGCATTGTGCTAATGATTTATCTAAATGAAGACTGCTAGAGATTCTCTTCCTGGGCTGTATTTTCTAGAATTTGACTGATGTTGACACAAACGTCTCAGTGAATTTGGGTAGAAATAGATGTGCTGTGTGTATTAATATATTTAAAGAAGAGTTACCCAAAATTGTCTCTAGGATATTAAGCAAAAAATAATTAAATATAAAACACTCTGAGCTCCTGCAATCAAAGAGAGGTTAAATAGTGTCATTTGAGATGTGTCTTGGTGTCAGTAATTTTCTAAACTGGCAGATTGGTTTCCAGTTTGGATGCCAATGAAGAAGTGACTTTTCCTCACTGTCATACTCTCCATTACACAATAGAACAGAAAACAGCATAGTTGGCACATACAGATTGAAACTGGTCTGCATGTGAACAAAGAAACAAATATGTTTTTTACAAAGTTTTAATTTTTATTGCTTATTTTTTTGGGATAAAAAAATTAAAAATTTTTAATAGTCACTTACCCTTGGTTCTAGGTGATTTAGCACAACCACCCTCTTCATTCTAAAGAGTTGGTGTTCTGTCCTCAGTCATCCAAGAAAGCCCCAACCCAAAGCACATCAGTTTGGAAACTGCTGTGTGAGACCATTGAGCAAGTTTATGCATATCAAATGATCGTTTCCTAGGGGACCCTTTGCGTGCACAGAACCACAAGATACATCACTTTCTCCCACTGTCACTGGGTAAAGTATTTCTGACTCACCAGGTTCTTCACAGCAACCTTCACATCCTTGTTCCTCAGGCTGTAGATGATAGGGTTCAGCATGGGGGTCAACACTCCATAGAAGAGGGAGATGAGCTTGTCTGAAACATCCTGCTTGTCTGCCCCCAGAGGGTCCTTGGATTTGGGCTTTGCATACATGAAAAGAATAGTCCCATAAAAAATGACCACCACTGTAAGATGAGCAGAGCAGGTGGAGAAGGCCTTTTTCCTTCCCTCGGCTGAGGGGATCTTTAAGATAGTGGTGAGTATGAAGATGTAGGAGACAAAGATGAACAGAACTGGGATCCCCAGGAAGATCACATTGGCCACCCCCATGCTGATCACATTGATGGAGATGTCAGCACAGGCCAACTTTAGAACTGCCAGGATCTCACAGGTGAAATGATTAATGACGTTGTCCCCACAGAAGGGTAACTGTA